>JACEGR010003716.1:0-99712 GCA_014170235.1 Listronotus bonariensis
TATATATATATATTTCCTTAAGGAGAACTAGAAGCCCAAATGTCATGAAGCTAAGTCAAACGGTTATAATGATATGAAGGTCCAAAAGCCGTCAATTTTCCACTGACTGACTGACTAATTCACTGACTGGCTGACTGACTGACATATAAATCAAAAACCTAACCCACTTCCAGGTGGTCTAGAAAGCCGAAATTTGGAATCCAGCTCGGTAATTGTGTGTAAGCGTAGGAAAAAATCTAAAAATTAAAAAAAGGAGAGAAAAGTCGTCAATTTTTCAGTGACTGACATATAATACATCAAAAACCTTACCCACTTCCATATGACCTAGAAAGCTAAAATTTGGATTCCAGCCCGGTAATTGTGTGCGTAGGCATGAACGAAATGAAATGGTAAGTGGTTTATTGTTTTAATTTTTTTTACAAAAAGTAATTCTAAGAAAAAAATGTGAGAAAAGTGAGCCAAGTTCAATGCTAAAATTATGCTTGGCCGTGGGCTTTACCGCAAAAAGAATGGAGATTTAAATGAGTGTCAAGTTCTGTAAAAAGTACAAATATGTATGAGATCTTAAAATAGGTTAGACTTGACTTGGCCAGTTTTTATTAGAATTTATTTTTTTAACAAGTTGAATAACTTTATAAAATGACTGATGTAATTAAAACTGACCAGGTCAAATCTACTCTTCTTTGAGATCTCATACATATTTTTTACATTTATGCTTCTGGTGGAATTGCAACTACCAGAACTAACCAATATTCCAATATTAACTATTTAATAAATAATAGTTTAAAAAACTAAAAAAACACGCTTTTATATGCAACCGAACTAAAAATTAGAAAATAATTTTTCATTAAAAAAGATTGTCACTTCAGAGTAAAAAGCGTGGGGTGCTTAATATATTAAATGTTATAATTATTATATTTGCCAATATCTATGAGGGAAAAGTTATGAAAAAATAGTAAAATGCACCCCACGCTTTTTACTCTGAAGTGACAATCTTTTTTTAATGAAAAATTATTTTCTAATTTTTAGTTCGGTTGCATATAAAAGCGTGTTTTTAGTTTTTTTAAACTATTATTTATTTTTCATTTTTTAGTTCGATATGCATTTATGTATGTATGTGTATGTAAAAATGCTCCAGTTTATTCACTAAAAATTCCTTCGCCATTTTGTCAAGAGTAGCTAATAAAAGCGTGTTTTCTTTAAAGTTCCTGAGAAAAGTTTGGGATGTTGCCAAAAGATGGCAACACAGGTGTTGTTTTTATAATATAAAGGAATTTTTTTATCCTGGCGATCCAAACCAGGATAACGGGATACTGTTTGCAGATTATTGCATTGTCATGGGTCCTTAATACGTGTGCAAAGTTTCAAAGAAATCGAATAGCTGGAAGTTGGTTAAAATTAGGCTCAAAGATTCCGTTACATAGCCAGATAGTTACAACCCAAGTTAATAAAAGCGTGTTAAAAATAAATGCCAAAGTTTGTAAAGCAGTGACGGAATAAAAAAACGATAAAGGTGACCAATTCCTTTTGTTACTCCTATTTATTTATGTCTTTTTCTAACGCAAACAACTATTTTAGCAACTTAACAACTTTAAAGAAAATGTATAATAATTTGCAAAGATAATTAAAATAAATTGCAAAACTAGTTAAACACAAAGACTATTTTGGTTTTAATAGAATTTACGGAAACAGTTAACATAAGTCTCGGAGTTAAACCGAACTATCCGAGAAGTTGCCGTTTTAGAATTGCGGAAATATTTTCCACCTGATACCTCTAAATTACTGAACGGTTTACTGGCTTTCCAGGTAGAAGTTTTCAAGTTATTTTGGCGACAACTTGTTATATCACAACTTGTTATATCACAACTTGTTTTTACAGGTCTCCCTATTTTTTCCTTAAATACGGTTAGTATATGTGTCGTAGTCAAATGGTTATTTTAGGCAAATGGCTTATGTCTAAGCAAATGCTTTTACCTAGACAAATGACTTCATACAATAATTTTTATGTAAAATCCGTTTTCCTAGGTTAATGGCATTTGCCGTGGTCCATGTTTTGTATGACCGTCTGGTTATGCAAACACTTCTTTCTATTTCCATTTATCTAAAAATTTCTTAAGTAGGCAAATAGAATCAAATGCTAACTTACGAGTCAAATACCATTTGCCTAGGCAATTAGCATTTAAAAATAAAACTATTTGCCCAGGCAGAAATTATTTGTCTAGACAGAAGCCATTGGCCTAAAATAACCATTTTTCTGCGACATATGCGTTATATTAATTGATAACCATTACTAGGAAACACATTTTCCCAACAAAATTTAAAAAATAACCAGATACAATTTTTATTGTATTAAAATTATCAGACCCAACCCTATTTTATATATCTTTTTAAATTTACTTTAGTTAGTGACAACTCATAAATATTTAAAAATATTTACACTATTTTTAGATTTTACAACCAAAAATAAAATTAGGAACATCTAACTTAAAAACTATAGACATATACTGCGGTGGGATCACGACCCCCGATTCTCGATTCGATTTACAATTTTCAATCCCCAATCAATTTGTTATGATTGGGTGTTTTTGATCGAATAGAGACGAATTATCTAATGTTTATTCTATTCTATTTCTATTTTTTTCTTGGTTTTGGTCCCTTCAGGTCCAATCTACCACTCTCCCCTTCTGGACTATGCTTTCCAGGGCTTTGTCGGCGGAAAATCTGGATAATCGAGCTCGTAGCTCCCAGAAATTCCAAAAAGAAAACAAATAATTCAACAATCGATGTAATGCATAAATTGTCGGCTGTCAAACCAAGATCTGCTACTGGTGTTACGTATAACCTTCACTTTACACTACTGACAGTTTCCATGGCACGCCCATCTATTTCCCGCCATTTGAGAAATACCTTGTGTTCACCACCAAACTTATAAGAATCTTCGCTCACAGCGCTTAGATCAGAAGAAAGATGCCGTCAATTTAGCTTAAATCTTTCCTTGATCCCCGAAGGTAAAAACGTTCGTACGACACCTCTAGCCGCCACTCCGGGAAGAACTTTGTAGTCCTCTACGCACGTCCGCACTGTCCGGAGGTCAAACAAAGAGTTATTATCTAATGTCGAGGCTCAATATTGCTTCGTTTCGATCGAAAATTGCAAATCGAATAGAGAGTCGAGTTTCGTGATTCCACTACTGATTTTAAGCACTGTTAGTATATACGAGTGTGGTTCAAAAATGATCGAGACAAACGCTGTAGACGGCGCGCATTTATGTTTTAAAGGTCGTAGCTTGGGTATGTAGTAGCTGGGTCCCTTACGAACAGTGTGGCATAGTTTTTGTCAAAAGCACATGATTTATGCGCAAGCTACGACCATGAGTTAACGTTAATTGTCGACCGCCGTTGCGCAACGTATTCGTTTTTTAGTGTGGTAATGCGTTAAAAACACGAAAATTTTGGTGCGTTTGCGAAATCATTTCGGTAGTGGGTACCTGAGTAGGGTTGTTGTGTTTAAATGTGCCAAAGCATTTAAGGATGGCAAAAACTATTGCCCTGTAAAATTGCAACGAAATCCGGACACCCTGTACATATTGTTTAATTTTTTTCTTACTTTATAAATGTCATAAAATAATAGCAGCAGACCCTTAAATATATACGATGCGTAAAGCTTCATAAAACACAATGTTATGACTTTTAAAATCATATCGAACAGGGGAGTATTTGTTTCCTCGAATTTCACCCTTTTATTACTGAACAGTTTGTAAACCCTCAAATTAAATATGCAAACATAAGAACAATAAAAACCTATATTTATTGTAATTGCAGTTGAATTTTCTACCATTTTAAATTTATCACATTTAGGGGGTGTATCTGTTGAATTTACTGTTTATAAACAGGGTACCAAACTTAAGGAGGCACTATTGCTAACTTCACCACACACACGAAGATATAGATGATATGTCTATCTCTTATGGTTTTGGAAAAATAGCTCTCCAAATCTATAAGTTTTGTTAAATTTCCATTACTTGTATCCGCTACTCTAAGCTATAAGAGGCGGTCCATAAATTACGTAAGGCATTTTGGGGGGCTGGAGAGGGTCAACTTAAATCTCACTCAATCTCACCGAGGAAGAAGGAGGGTCTGTGCAAATATCATGATTTTTTCTTTCTCTAGAAAGAGGAAAAAGTTAACTGAGATTTGTGTATGGTCCTCTCAGGAACAATATATCCTGTGAAGCAATGTGTCACTTTTCTCTCTAGGGCCTTTTTTCTCTTAAAAATTATTTTGACGACAAAAATCCATTTTTAGTTTGAGAAATAGTGTCTTTCTACATTCTCATAAATCGCACATGAGATTGTAAGGTGGTGAGGAGGTTGAAGCAAATTTCACAAGGGGGAGGCAGAGTTGGGTCGTATTCGAATACTCAGTATTCTGAATAGTATTCAGAATACATTTTGACGGTATTCGAATACATGTTGTGTGTTTGGTATCCGGTATTCGGCAGAATACTTTTTTGATTAGTATTCGGGATTCTGTATTCGAATAGATTTGAAGTATTCGAAGAATACTTTTTGAGTATTCGAATACCGATGTTCCGATTATTCAAATAACGGAATGTGTAAGCAGTATTCGAATACCAAAATTGTCACGAGTAGAATACCAAAAGGGAACAGAAAGTAGAGAAAAAATGAGGTGAGGACCTTTTTCTTTTTTCTTTAATTTTTTTAGTCATCAGTTTTTTTTCTTTTCTAGTAAGTACTCGAATCTTTTTTCCAGTATTCGAATACTGCTTCCGGGTGTTCGTGAATACCGAGTATTCGAATACTTTTTTCTTCCAAGTATTTAAATATTCGGTATTCGAATACTTTTTTCCCAGTATTCGTATTCGAATACCGATTTTCAGTATTCAACCCACCTTAGGGAGGAGGGAAGGTCTAACAATAATAAAAAAACGCCTTAAGTAATTTATGGACGCCCTCTTAGCACTAAGCTTAGTGTCGTAGATAAAATGGACACTATGTTAACCATATATAGAAATAAATGGGAGGTTTAAGTGAGAAGTTTGGGGCTTCTTTGTGTAGACTGTAAGTGGATGCATAAAAAATTAATTTAATGTTGACCAAAATAAATTGTTTAGTTGTTTTTATATTTTATATTATATTTTTGATATTATTTAAAGTTTTTTGGTTTGTGTTTGGGATTCTTGCATCTAGAAATATATCTCATGGAGATAACTGAAGAACGTATCATTAGATGTGGGATACTGAAAAGTAGTGGTAAGCAGGACATTCGGAAAATCGATAATTCGTAAATTCTTGGCTATTCCCACTTTAACTCCAGACACAACAGCACTGATTATGAACATTTTTCTTGATTGCGGATGACTTAATAAAATAAAAATACCTAATACGAGTTATAAACTAAAAAAAATACATTTTATTTTATTTTATTTTATTTTATTTTATTTTATTTTATTTTATTTTATTTTATTTTATTTTATTTTATTTTATTTTTATTTTATTTTATTTTATTTTATTTTATTTTATTTTATTTTATTTTATTTTATTTTATTTTATTTTATTTTATTTTATTTTATTTTATTTTATTTTATTTTATTTTATATTATATGTATATATTGTAATTTAAAAAGATATATATTTATAAAAACTAACACTAAGAAAAGCAAGCAAAATATGCGTGCTTTTGTTGATGTAACTAAGAAATCTTGGTTCTTGAGTTTGGATCGCGTTAAACTGAAATTATATACAGACGTTTCTCCATCAATTGCACGAGGCATCTTCCTGGATCTTTAATCTTCGTCATTAAAATACTGACACTTTAGGTTCAAAAGTTTTTGATAAGGGCAGTAACAGTATTAGATATGTCTAAAATATTAAAAACCGATCACAATAGGTATTAACATTTGACTAACGATTATGTCAGTGACATAATTTTTATGTCACTCTAGTTTAGACGACATGAAGAGAGAACGTGTATAACGCGACGGTGCTTAATTTCAGTCGCCAATATTTTCAATAGAGACATTTTGCACCTCTTAAAATAACAGACGTTTTTGGGCCTCATTATGGTTATCGTTTTTAAACATAACGATTACGGCAGCAGTTTTAAACAGAGATTTTGCAACCTCTTTTAAGAAATTTATCTTGCGTCTGCGCTTTCGACCCATAACCTTATTTTTGCCTGTGGTTCACCGATTTTAAAGTTTGCGAAAGACCAGTATTTACTTTTATTTTCCATAAGTTATATATTGATATTTTAATATATGCAAACAGTTCTCTAGATTTTGTTTTTTAAAGTAGATGTAAACAATACGGTATAAGCAAAAAGCAAGTGTGCTAGATTGTAACATGTAAATTAATTACTGATTTAAAACATCCTTAAAAATGCAAGTCCGTTTTAATTTCTTTACACTATTTTATTTTTCTTACTGCTATGAATTTTTAGCTAATTATTTGTTATGTATCAATAATATTTTAATTAATACGGCATTAAAATTTTAACCTTCTTAAATAATTTATATTAAAAATTTAACAATTCGGCAACCACGCAGTTTACCAATAACGATAACGATAAGCTCTTCGGTATTCATCCGTAATTAAAGGATATGGTTAATAACGATAACGGATCATGTTTGCGTTACTGCGCAGTCTCAGAATACCGTTAACCACAACGGAATTGCAAAATAAGAGGTGCAAAATGTCTCTAATATCGCACTAAAACGGTTGTAACTACATTGTTTGCGGTATTATTCGTTTACCAAAATAAATAATAATAATTAATAGTTTAAAAAAACTAAAAAAACACGCTTTTATATGCAACCGAACTAAAAATTAGAAAATAATTTTTCATTAAAAAATATTGTCATTATATATATAATAATAATTATAACATTTAATATATTTATCACCCCACGCTTTTTACTATGAAATGACAATATTTTTTTTAATGAAAAATTATTTTCTAATTTTTAGTTCGGTTGCATATAAAAGCGTGTTTTTTAGTTTTTTTAAACTATTAATTATTTTTCATTTTTTAGTTTCTGCTACTCTGGTGCAACTAACCCTATATTTTTATTGTTCATAAAAATTGAACACCAATGGTGCAACTAACCAAATTGTGTAAAAACTAAAAAATTTCTTCTTCATTTAATAGCAAAGTTTGAAATGTTGCCAACAGATGGCATCCTAGGTGTTGTTTTTATAATATAATGGAATTTTTTTTTCCTGGCGATTCAAAAAGAGATAACGGGATACTGTTTTTAAATTATTGCATCTTCATCGGTCCTTGACACGTGTGCAAAGTTTCAAAGAAATCGAATAGCTGGAAGTTGGTTAAAATTAGGCTCAAAGATTCCGTTACATAGATAGACAGATGGATAGATTGTTACAACCCAAGTTAATAAAAGCGTGTTAAAAAGAAATAAAAACGGTTAGAGATTCTGGTATGGCTGATAGTTAGGCTATGGAGTCTTGAAAACGTTACAAAATATATACAGTCCAATTTTCTATAGAAGATTAATTTCAACAGTTTATATTTCGATATCATTTTGCAAAAGTTTGCGTTTTCAAGGGTCATAAATCACAGAACGACATGACGATGTGAATATTTAAGGATATGTAAAGGCAAGTTGAATTGTCGCAGGTAGGGCGTCGCGACGCCAGGCTGGCAGGCGCCCCTTTTACGATGACTGGTCGATCAGAAACTTTTGTGGCCGACTGGCATGTCGGCGGTTTATTACGGTAGGCAGCAATTCCGCCGCCGCAGCAGGGAAATGAAATTGCGGAAGGGCTTTTCTTTTTCTGTCCTATTTAGGATTTTCTTTTTAAGATAAGAAAATTTACAATAAATTTCGTAAAGAATATACTTAATAGTACCTAAAGAGAAAATATTCTTAACAAGCAGTCGAATTCATTAAACAAAATTGAAATGCAGTGCAAGGAAATTACAAGCAGTAAGGAGCTTTTTATACAGGGTGTTCATTTGAAAACTTTCCACTCAAGTTATCTTCGAAACGAGACAGATTTGAGAAAATCGCCGAAACCCGTCAAGATTTTTATTGAGGAGGAACGTTTTTACAAAAATTGGACGACGCCCCTTTAACCCTTAACCACCAGGGCCACCACCCCAAAATTCTTAAATAAGAAGGCGGGTCGAGTGATACATCATTTTAAAGCTCCTGACGAGTACTTTATAACCCTAGAATATGAAGTCAATATCTTCACCTATTACAAAATGGCGGTACTTTAAAAATTACCTAAATACCTGATTTGGATGGCCATATTTCCGAAACTAATAAAGTTAGATGTACCTAATGTGGTGTTTTTCTTAAAGCTCTTTTAAAGGCCTTTTTAATGGTGATACTGGTAGTAATATACAGAGTAGAAGAAAAAGTACATATTTTTTTATTTAAGAACCCTGTTTATTATTTTACCATTAAAAAGATCTTTAAATGAGCTTTAAGAAAATACCACATTAAGTACATCTAACTTTATTAGTTTCAGAAATATGACCATCCAAATCAGGTATTTAGGTAATTTTTAAAGTACCGCCATTTTGTAATAGGTGAAGAGATTGACTTCATATTCTAGGGTTATAAAGTACTCGTCAGGAGCTTTAAAATGATGTATCACTCGACCCGCCTTCTCATTTAAGAATTTTGGGGTGGTGGCCCTGGTGATTAAGGGGTTAAAGGGGCGCCGTCCAATTTTTGTAAAAACGTTCCCCCTCAATAAATATCTTGACGTGTTTCGGCGATTTTCTCAAATCTGTCTTGTTTCGCAGATAACTTGAGTGGAAAGTTTTAAATGAATACCCTGTATGTTAATTTTGTTGAATAATTTCGACTGCTTGTTAAGAATACTTTTTCGTTAAGAATTGGTTATGAACTTAGGTTCGCTTGTTTTTTACCGATAGATGGCATATTGAACAATAAACCACTACGTTTATTCGATATCTTTGCTCCTTATAGAATTTTTCGGAGCTTCTTGTTATCGCCTACACTGAACTGATGAGAAACAAAATAGTTAGAAATGGTCTGTGGTTGGTGATCTCAATTAGCTCTGAAAGAAATATCTTCGGCTAGTGTAAAAATCTGCATCTTCAGGTTGGACAGTGTCCCGAGAGATGCGACCTTGCAGTGCAAGAAAAAATGTTTGCCCCATTTAAAATAGTGCTTTTTAACTCTGTAACTCGAAAAACAATTGTTTTTTTATCCCTAATCCTTAAGAGCATAAGAACCGCAGGCCCCGAACTTCCCATTTCGTTCGTTCTTTTATCCCTAGAGTTTCTAGTCTGTGGAACCTACTGCCAGCGGAGGTCTTTCCTTCCCCCAAAGATTCAAGTTTTTAAGTACCGTGTTAACAAACTTCCTCTTACCTTACCCTGCTTAAGACACCCACGGTACGTTAGTATTTAGGCTTTCAGCCTTCGTGGATTGTCCAAAGATAAAGAAAAAAAGAAATGCTACTACTTTTTAAGCTTAAACTATTTCGTATTTTGAGTAACAACTAAGGTTTATATTTATAAGGTTGCGACATATCCTCAACTTTTAGGCGGTTCGAGGTTGGGGACGCAAGGAAGGGCACTCCACGGAGAAAGCTGATGATCAATTCAGTGGCGTCTAGAATTTGCGCATTTTATTTTGCATTGTTTTGGAAGGGATATTTGTAGAAAGATGTAATTCCAAATGTACTTTATTTAAAGCAAAAGAATTTACATCTTAATAATAATAAAAAACTGTTGTGTATACGGTTGTTCTACTAATACAATAAACTGTATATCTCCGGCACTGAACAACATGGCCGAAAAATGGGAGATGTGACGTCATAACACGTCAAAGCAATATGTCCGAATGTCGATATATAGACCGACTTTAAGTAACAACAAAGTTTTTAATGGATAACACTAAATTTGGATGACTCTGTATACTTAAAAGTGTAACTTATACAAAACGCAAAAAAGTTAAATAATCTTCTACGTCATACGCATACCTTTATGCAAGCAATAACAATTATTAAAAATTAATAATTTTGACATATTCTTATCTAGATCTATTAAATCATAAAATTTTAATAATAAATCAACTTTAAATAAATCCAAGGTTAGTTTATATTTATAAGGTTGCGACATATCCTCAACTTTTAGGCGGTTCGAGGTCGGGGACGCAAGGAAGGGCACTCCACGGAGAAAAGTTGGCAAGACTGGGTAAAATCAAAGCTGATGACCAATCCAGTGGCGTCTAAAATTTGCGCATTTCATTTTGCATTGTTTTGGAAGTGATATTTGTTGAAAGATATAACTCCAAATATTTCTGATTTAAAGTAAAAGAATTTACAACCTAATAATAATTAAAAACTGTTGTGTAAACGGTTGTTCTACTAATACAATAAACTGTATATCTCCGGCACTGAACAACATGGCCGAAAAATGGGAGATGTGACGTCATAACACGTCAAAGCAATATGGCCGAATGTCGTGACCTTATATAGACCGACTTTGAAATAAATCCATAAATAAAACTTCACTTTATAGAAAACTTTGAAAGTAAAACTAATTATCATTAAATAGACCATGGAACTTGGTAATTTACGATGGCAACGAAGTTCTGAATTTACACAGGTATCCTCAGAAAAGTTTGTTTCAAGAATTTTTCTTTTACCTGAAGTGCATAGTAATCACTTAAGTAATGAAACTGGTCTGGTTAAATGAGAAGATGGTTGAATCTGGAACATTTCGGCAAAAAACTATTTTATACTTTGATTTTACCTAGTTTTAATTTTAACTTTTTCATTATTAAACATTTCACAAAGGCTATACGTCCAAGTACTAACATACTGTGGGTGTCTTCAGCGAGGTAAGAGGGACTTTGTTGACACGGGACTTAAATACTTGAAGATTTGGGGGAAGGAAAGACCTCCGCGGGCAGCAGGTTCCACAATCTAGAAACTCTAGGGATAAAAGAACGGACAAAGTGAGAAGTTCGGGGCCTGTCTAGTTGGACCGTATAGGGATCCATACGCGCGGAACCACGAGTTTCTCTGTTGGGAACCGTGAGTGGAGAAACTATACTGGACAATTCTTCAGAGCAGAAGCCATGGAAGTGCCTATAAAAAGCCGATAAATCTCCCACAGCCCGACGATGGGCAAGAGAGGGTAGCCTTTCTGTAAGTGAAGGATCATTAATGAGACGAATAGCTCTTCTTTGAATAGAATCAAGAATGCTTAGGGTTGTGGGGGACGTCATGCCCCAGATATGAGAACAATATTCCAAGGGAAGTCGGATTTGGGACACATATAAAGTGTATAAATTAGAAGCGGAAAAATACTTTTTGACTCGAAAGAGAAATCCAAGGTTTTTTGAAGCCGGGGTGGCTATAGATACAATGTGTTTATGCCAGTTAAGGTTACTTTCAAATGTGACGCCCACAAGATTAAAGGTGTCTGTAAAACTTGGCCTCTGAAAGTAGAGGATGAGTATTTGATGACTCTTTTCGCGACAATGCATAATTGTGGGACTACGTCTTTCTCTGTTGGGATCGGCAACAAAGGAAATTCTACTGGACTAATTCTTCGAAGCAGAAACCGTAAAAACCACTATATAGATGTGTAAGATTAAAGAACAGCTTTTCTAAATAAAATTTAGATTGCCAAGTACACACATAGAAAGAGAAAAAATACTTTCTAACTTGAAAGAGAAATCAGAGCCTAATTGTTTTACATACCGTAAAGGTTGAGTGCTACCTCTGACTCCAGAACATCGACGAAATCGACTTGAGTGGTGTAGAGAACGGTTATTGTGAAATTTAAAATAAAACACAATAGTCTTAGGTGACAAGTCTCGGTTTTGTCTAGGTGTGCATGATGGCCGAGCAAGGGTAAAAAGGTGGCATGGTAAACGTCGTGCTCCGTGTACGTTTTTATTTGAACGGCATGTTTATCACACTGTTGGAATTCTGGTATGGGGTACAATATTGCTTATAGGTCTAGAGCATATAAATAACATGACTGCACAACGCTACGTCCAAAAAATTGGTACAGCCCTATCTTGTGGCATATTTCAGGACATGTCAAAACCCAAGTCTTCAGTAAGATAACGCCCGGTCTCATACAGCTTCAGTACGTTAGATTACTTTGACCACACTCTTTGTTTGACCTCCGGACAGTGCGGACGTGCGTAGAGGACTACAAAGTTCTTCCTGGAGTGGCGGCTAGAGGTGTCGTACGAACGTTTTTTACCTTCGGGGATCAAGGAAAGATTCACGCTAAATTGACGGCATCTTTCTTATGGATTTAAGCGCTGTGAGCGAAGATTCCTATAAGCTGATGGTATCCTGTTTGTGGTGAACACGAGGTATTTCTCAAATGGCGGGAAATAGATGGGCGTGCCATGGGAACTGTCAGTAGTGAAAGTGAAGGTTATACGTAACACCAATAGCAGATCTTGGTTTGACAGTCGACAATTTATGCATTTCATCGATAGTTGAATTATTTGTTTTCTTCTTGGAATTTCTGAGAGCTACGAGCTCGATTATCCAGATTTTCCGCCGACGAAGCCCTGGAAAGCATAGTCCGGAAGGAGGAGAGTGGTGGATTGGACCTGAAGGGATCAAAATCAAGAAAAAAAAATAGAAATAGAAAATAGAATACTTTGACCATGCTGAAATTAACGTGTTTCCCTGGTACCCAATATCGACTGACTTAGCTCTGATAGAACACGAATGTTATCCGTAGGAGACTACTAAATTAACAAAAACCTTTTCAAACTGCACTAGACGCATTAATGAATGTGTAATACACCGTGGTGCATCAACCCATTTTTAAATGTAAAACAATTAAATTAAGTTACATTTTAATTAAATTGAATTAAAAATTTTAAAATTTGATAAGTAAGGCTTCGTTAATAACTGTTTAAAATATTAATAAAATAAAAATATGTTTACTGGGTGTTCAGATTTCTATGTCACTTAGATATAAGTCGTGGATTTTGAAACACTTTGTACAGTAATCACCAGAGATATTGAGCCATATGAAAAACTTCTTAATTTGTGATTTCTCAAAAAATTTATTTATAATAAAAATCGCTACATACACCGAAACTCACAAAACACTGATGAAAATTTAAATAAACCAACCATAGTGTATACGAGGTAGGTGCAAATTAACGAATATGACACAAGAAAAAACTACCTTTATTTTTTAACCTGAAGAAAAGTATTATTTGAAAATATGTTTAGAATTATTAAATATGTCATATTTTAAAGTAGAGTCTTCTATAAAAAAATTGGAAAAAAAACTTACTTCTCCCACTTACCCCGTATAGAGATTAGATGGAATTAAATTACCATGCTGTAAGTTATCCATATTGCCCTTTAAATTTGGAAAAAATGTCAAAGCTTTATTATTCTTTAAAGCATTTAGAGTACATTTGGATCACTTTAAAAAACAAACGTAAATTTTTGCTTTTTAACACGCTTTTATTAGCTTGGGTTGTAACTATCTATCTATCTATCTATCTATCTATCTATCTATCTATCTATCTATCTATCTATCTATGTAACGGAATCTTTGAGCCTAATTTTTACCAACTTCCAGCGATTCAATTTCTTTGAAACTTTGCACACGTATCAAGGACCGATGACAATGCAATAATTTAAAAACAGTATCCCGTTATCCTGATTAGGACCACCAGGATAAATAAATTCCTTTTACAGATCCTCTGTGTCTCTTGACAAAATGGCGAAGGAATTTTTAGTGAATAAACTGGAGCATTTATTTTTAAAAAACTAATTGATATATCGAACTAAAAATGAAAAATAAATAATAGTTTAAAAAAACTAAAAAAACACGCTTTTATATGCAACCGAACTAAAAATTAGAAAATAATTTTCCATTACAAAGAGTTTGTCACTTCAGAATAAAAGCGTGGGGTGCTTAATATATTAAATGTTATAATTATTCTATTTGCAAATATCTAACTATTATTTATTTGTCATTCAATAGGGCTAAAATTTAAAAGTTCCTTTGGATTAATGTTCCACATTGTTTTTGTCTTATAGAGAACGCCTTTACGCTTTAAATTTTCAAAATTATTTTTACAACGTTTAAAAAATAAAATGTAATTTAAATTATGACAATAATAAAAACGTCCACAAAAGTTCAAAAATCTATTTTAGAATTAATCTAAACATAAAATGAAGATATGAAACTAGATTTAAAAATCCAAAGTATAAATGCATTCTCTATAAGACGAAAATGATGTGGAACATTAATCTAAAGGGACGTTTAAATTTAAGCCTTTTTAAACCACAAAAAAAAAACAAAATATATAGTTGGTTTTTAAATTAATCTAAATAAAGTGCTTCAAAACCAACATGTTTATTTAGACTTTTTTATTTTTTCATGTTCTATCGTCTATTAAATTTTTCCAATTAAAATTTAAAATACCCTGTATAATGAAAGAGTTAGTTTTGTTTGATTACCCTGTACGAAAAAAAAAATCATTAAGTAGTAATTAATTTTAAATTTCCAGATCACATCAAAAAATCCACAAAAGACACATTTTAGGACAATGGATCTGCCTCGTAGCGTATCTGTGGCCAAAAGGCACTAATCGAAAAAGTAAAAAAAACCGTCCAGAGCTATTGACCGAAGCTGCATATTGACCAAATTTCAAACCAAACAACAACGTACAGCCCAATTGTCATAGCTTAAAACGAACAATAGCCATATTTTGTGCAATTTTATCTTTACTTTTTGTTTGACCGCTGTATTTTATAGAAATGGCCATTTACCAATAAAGTGGTTAGGTAATACAAAAGAACTAGAAAATAAGCTTTCAAAATGTGAAAACCTGGTCGAAATCGGTAAAGCCGTTTTTAAGTTACAGCGTTTTAAAGATATTGGTAGCCAAGTTTTGACACATTTTTGTTTAGTAGTGTCTCTGGGGCTAAAGGGCTGTAATCAAAAAACTGGAAAAAATGTCTGGAGATATTGATGTTACTTTATTAATGACCTATAATTAAATGCGAAAAAAATTATTACCGAAATCACACACCTCTAAACTTTTTGTAATTTTGCATCTGTTCATTGACCATGAACATTTGATCATTTTCAAAAATCATTTTGCGTCATGTCATCTAGACGTAATGGGCTTTAGCATACCGAATCCGCAGCTTAAAATATTTTTATTTCCAAAGTTACTACAAGTTAAATATGGTGCTAAAAATTGCTTGTCCCAATTTTTTGGCGAGCACTTTATTTTAAAAATTACAAAGCTTTGACATTTTTAAAAATTTCAGGGCAATAAGAATAATTTAGGGCAGTTAATTAATTTCGACCTAATCTCATACAGGGTAAGTAAAGTTAACTTTTATTTTTCCAATGTTTTTAAAGGAGGCTCTGCTTTAAAATATAACATAACTTTTAAATTTGAACAAGTTTTCCAAATATTTTTTTAAGTTCAAAAATAAAAGTTTTTATTTATCTTTTGACATACCACACAAGGCATATGCCTAAATACCAGAGTACCGTGGGTGTCGGGTTATTAGATGTTTAACCCATCGTTCCCCCTGTTCCGTCAACGTTGTCCAAGCACTGAAACATGCAGTTATGCATTTCACAGCACCTTTTAGACAACGCGGTAGTGCCACCACGGTCGTTATTTTTAAATAACTAATACCTAAATATGTCTCCCCCGCTGGGAATCAAACCGGCGACCTCTGGCTTCGAAGATCAAAGCTTTGCCACTGCGCCACGGGGAGACAAGTAGTTTTCTCTTGTGTCATATTCGTTAATTTTCGTCTGCCTCGTATACGCCATGGTTTATTTAAATTTTAAAGAGTTTTTGTGAGATTTGCCCTTATACCATTTTTTGCCGGCGTTGTACATTTAATTTACTGGCATTGCCAACACTCTTTAATGGCAAGGCATTGGCAAAAAGGTATCAAAAAAGACGCGAAAGTGGACAATTGGCCGTTATTAGGCCACGTGTTGTAGATAAAGTGATGGCATCCGTCATTAATAAGTTATTGGCAAAAAAATGCGTTTAAGATGATGGCATCCATCATTAATAAGTTATTGGCAAAAAAATAACAAAAAGACACGAAAGTGGGCAAATGCAGATACTCCCAAGCAGCAAGCTGACGTCTTATTGACGAAAATTGTCGCATATACTTTTTTTAAAAGCTAAAATGATGCGATATTTTATTTGAAAATTAAAATAGGAAAAAACTCCTTACTGCATGCAATTTCCTTGCAATGCAAAAGTACCATCTCTCGGAACACTGTCCAACTTGGAGATGCAGATTTTTACACTAGCCGAAGATATTTCTTTCAAAGCTAAGTGAGATGACCTACCGCAGACCGTTCTCGTATTATTTTTGTCTAATGGGTACGGTTTAGACGATAAAAAGCGAAGATATTGCAGAAACGTAGTAGTTTATTGTCCATTACGCCAATCTAACGGTATGTCAAAAAAACTATTAAATATATATAATATTTTTTAATAACACATCTTTAAAACTTTTAATAAAGTTTTAAACAAAATGTTTACAGCTCCTAAAAGTCTACTTGAATATCTTGCCTTCTCGACTAGCCATCACCAATTAATCACACAACACACACTTATTAGGTAATGAATACATTTAATTATGTCTATTAAAAACTCTTTTCTTTAAAAAGAAACTAAAAAGCTAGAAAACCACGTAGAAAACAAATGCACACCTTCGGTCGAAATTAACGTAGCTAATTTTACCATCATTTTATTTTTATTCGCTCCAAAATACATAATAAACATTTTGTTTGACCTAATTTTTATTTGCATGATTTTTAACAATAAAATGTTATGAAAAGGCCATTTCCTTTAAATTATGTAAAAAAACATAAAATAATGTTGTTTAGCTGCCATTATAAATAAAACAGATCAAAAAAATTGCTTTAATATTAGTTAAATACCAATGTTAATAATATGGTTTAAAAAGTATGAATATGCGTTGAAGGTTTGCCTTCAAAAATCCAATATTTATTTGCCTGCAACAAAAACGCGTGCTTTATTTAATCAGGATTGGTATGTCGCCATTTTTGTATGCTTGCCGGCAACTCGTCTGCATGTAAAATTTATTGGCAATTAAGTGTTTAATAAGCCACCAATTGCCAATACTTTACCATCAATGCCAATATGAAAAATGTACATTGCCGGCAAATAGTGTTTGTTGGGTGGTGTATGCAGAGATTTTAATCAAAAATAAAATGTTCTGACAAATAAAAAATAAAAAAGTTTTTCATATGGTTCAACATTTCTGGCGGTCAGGTTGCTTCAGGGTATCAATTGAAGAGTTCTAGATTTTAATTTAATTAAATCGGATAAAGAAATAAACCACGCTGCTATGCAATTTAGAAGTCGTGTATTATAATTAAACAACTTTTATTAAAATTATATTTTGAGTTTGGAATCATTTTTCTTCAAACAGTTTTTGATTTATTTATGACTTATTGCATAACCGCCGGGCTTTTAAATATTAATTAAATTGAATAAGTGTTCCACAGCACTGTTGATTTATAATCAGCCCTTGAAATTAATTACTGCAAAACTTTCTTGTGACTTTCCGCAATTCCATTTTGAATATTTTGTTTTGCTTTTTCGGGTGATTTATTATCTCTTTTATTTCTTGTAAATTAAAGCAATTCCTTAATTTGTTGAGGATAATTTTTTCATTTCAAAGGATATGTTTTTAATAAGTTGAACACGCCTATTAAGAACTGGGATGCTAATAATGTGACATGTTATGTACCTCGTATATGGAAAATACCTGCGGTACCAGAAAGATATAGACATTAATTATTTATAAAAAAGTTATAAATATAAAAATATATGTTTGCTACTATGTATAGAAGGAACAGTGTAAAAATGTAAATTCGGTGATCTTTGATAAAAAAAAATCACAAAAAAGTTTAAAGCAAATAAATCGGCATTCTTGACTTCGCGGCCGCCTTTGCTATATTTCTTTTATGATATGCCGGTTAATGCAGCTGGTCATCGCACTATGGGATAGAAATTAATTTTTTGGTCAAAATTCTGAAACTTACCAATTTAACCTAAAATGGGGTGCTTTTACTAGAAAAATATTATAAATTATTACAAATGCTTTTTGGAAACATAAAACTCATTATATGTTATTATAAATTTACACCCCCATTAACATTATTATTTTTTACTGTACAAAATAAACTAAAATGTCAGCTTGTTTGGTTAATTCAGTAGTATTCTAATCAGTAATCTGATGATTATTACCTCATATGATATACAGGGTACGACAATAGGTATGATTTTTTTAAATGGAATACCCTGAGTATTATATCACCACCAAAAAAATCTTTTAAAATGCTTTAAAAAATCCATTTGATGTGTCTATTTCAATTAGTTTCGGAAATATGACCATCCAAATCTGAAAAATAATTTTAAATTATTCTTAGAAGCGTAATAGAGACACATCTTCCGAACTTTCTTTATTTTTAACGTATAAAATAAATAAAAGACATTGTTTTGTAGGGTAGATTCTGTAGAATCCATATATTTCATCAGAATGCTTTTATCTTTTAGGATATACAGTGTAGGACAAAACATATTAAATTTTAAAATGGAAAACCTTATAAATTATAAAAAATCTTGTATCTGTCCTTACACTCAGAAGTAGCAAAAATTAGGAAGGCAATTGTAAGTACAAAAACTGATAAGGAAAAAGGTAAAAAAATCTTTGATAAAATTAGCGAGACTTCGCGAGACTGCATCGGAAACACAACAATAGCTCTTATTATTTAAACTCGTTTACTTTTTTTAATAAGCAAGCCTAATAATAAACTAAGTAGGTTAAATGTTGTATATTTATGTTTACTTAAAATACATTTTCAATTTTCTTATTACCCCAATAGAAGTCGTCATATCCTTTTATAATTTTGCGTACATGTAGTTTGGAGTATCTACTTTGAAATACACAGCATAAGCCAAAATAATGGATTTCTATCCCATAGTATATCGGCGCGTCGCTGTAAAGGATAGCGGCGCCTTTGTATAAAATAGTCCGATTGCAAGCGGCCTTTTTTATGTTTTTTTGTATTATTTTCAAAGGGTACCGAATTTGCGCTTTTAAAATGTTCTTACTATACATACTTGTTTTATGACATTACATGGTGGCAGCTTAAAAACGAAAAATTAAACTTTAAACAACTATAATGACCAGTATATTATTAAATCCTCCAAAAGAGTTTGAGTCGGTGACTGATCCTGCAATCTCGTGGATAAAATGGCAGCAGAAAATTGAGTTATATTGGATCGCATCTGAATTAGACAAAGCTTTAATTGCAAAGCAGAGAGCTACGTTGTTACATTTATTAGAGAGATTATGGTATAGAAGTAAACAAATTACAGACTATAAATAAGATTAGGATTTAAATAGGACTTAGAATATTCAGGCTCCAGAATTTAAAGAAAACAAAACGTGTTTTAAATGTAATACCAGTCATATGTTTGGTATAGTGTATCTCAAAGTATATCGCTTTGGCTTTTGACGGCAGTACTCCAATATACCTGCCGACAGCAATAAAACAGCGGATCAGTAGGTATTAAAGGGCAGAACATTAGGGACGGAGTCTAATAATATTAAGATTTATAATTTATTGTTTATTTAAGTAGGTATAATCTTAAAATAGCATTAAGAATTTAAATATATGCAAAGTTTTAATAATAATTATAAATAACTTTATAACTATATTATCTATACGTACATAATTACATTTTATCTAAATAATACAAATATTTATAATTTATTGTTTATTTAAGTAGGTTTAATCTTAAAATTACATTAAGAAATTAAATATATGCAAATATATTATACATATTAAAATATGTTTTAATAATTTTAAATAAATTTATAACTATATTACCTATACGTAATTACATTTTTATCTAAATATCTAAATCTAATTCGTTTTTACTATCAGAGTCATCGTTGAGATTAATTACAATACAATTTATGTTGTTTTGTACAGAAATGTAAGAGTCCTCAATTTTTATAATGTGCTGTACTGAATTTTTCCAGCTCTCAACTGGGATATTAGTAATTACATTTTTTATCAAATTTATAACACTGGGACTTAAACTAGGTGTAACATTTCCTGCTCTGATCTTTGATTTTACTTGGTTCCACAAATGTTCTATGGGGTTAAACATACAGTGATACGGAGGAAGACGTAAGACAGTATGCCCAGCCTGTTCAGCCAAATTGTCAGATACATATTGTTTTTTAATTGCATATGAATTTATGACCTCCAAAAGTTGCGCTTTTTTGTAACTGAATTCAAAATAAATATCATTTTCTAACAAATATTCCTGTGCGATTCCATTACTACTTGTCTTTTGTCTATTTAGCGGTATTTAAATCCCATTTTACAAACAACTCTATGGAGGGTGGCACGGCTAATATTTATATTAGTGTCGTCTTCTTCTAGCTTCGTTTTCAGTTTATTTAAGGTAGGAACAACTCCGCTTTCATAAAGACAATATATTTTCCTTCTTATTAGGTCTTGATCACTATTGTCTATACGGTGAGATCGAAAATCACTACGCTTTTTTCTTTTGTTCAATTCTTCACTATTATTAATATCCATTATCGACAATATTGGAGCTTTTTGTTTAATAAGTCCCCTAGTGATTAAAGTTTCATACACATTTTTTACAACCTGTTTTGCATCTAATGAGAAATGATTTCGACGCGACATAGTTATATGTATTCCCGTAAAACAACTTTTTCAAAACGCAAAGTAAAAATGGTTATTCAACACTACAACTAAAATATTAGCAGAAATATTTATATAAATGGTCAAGAGATATTTATACCTGGCTTACACCTGTCATTATGAACTCATAGGTTTGCCCAATAACAATAGGTCATAAATCATTAAAGGTTTGTTGGGGTATTGCCCGTCAAAAGCCAAAGCGATATACTTTGAGATACACTATAATTTTCCAGCTTGGGGAAAATATGTTTAAAATGCGAGGGGCCAAATCATTATGCATTATGATGCAAAAACAAAAACGTCCATGGTATTAGCTGCATAAATAATATATTCGTATTCGTTGCCAGACACCGAGCAGTTTTTATATTTTCATTTTCAGTTAAATATTTATGTATATTTAAGTCACTGCAGTGATTGAAATCACTGTTTAAAATCACGGTGATTTAGAAATCACTGTCGCCGTTTCACCGGTTACCGAAAAATCACCGTATTTCCCAACACTAATCATCAACCGCAGACCGGTCTCGACCTATTTTGTTTCTCATCGGTACGGTATAGGCAATAACAACAAGATCCAAAAATTCCTATAAGAAGCGAAGATGTTGAATGAACGTAGTAGTTTATTGGCCATTACGCCATCTATCGGTAGAGTTTTTTCCTATTTCAATTTTGTAAAATTATTACTCCTATTTTTCTGTCATATGATATTTTGGTTGGATTTCGACACGAATCATATAATGTCACAAAATTTTTCTAGCGGGTTTTCTAAACACGACGTCATTAGATTTTTATGAGCTAATATAATAAAAAATGACGTCGAAAAGACGTCACTTCAACTACGTCAAAAACACGTCAATAAAATAACGTCTTAATTTTGGTCTGATGACGTATTATGACCAAAACTGACTAAAATTGTCCTCTTGTAAACTCCGTGGACAGTATGTATAAAACATTATTAGCGCGCGGGTCTAGTAATGAACCGATTCTGAACCAGAACCGAACTGTTTTAGTATTGTTTTAAAGCGCATGTCTAGTTATTTATTAGTTCGGAATTTTTATTTACCGCGAACGATTTTCTATACAGCTGAGGATGTATTCTAACCTAGCCTTTTGGTTGGGATTTTTCATGGTTAAATTGGATACTATACAAAAAAAAATTTAAACAAAAAGGTAAATTGTTATACTGTCGAATGCCACTCGAGGTCTCTCGGCGGAAGACGAGGGATTCCCTGCCTCCTCTCGTTTTTAACATAAGTACCTATGTGTATTTAACTAAAGATAAAATTCAAACAACAAGAAATGGTAAAATCTTGTAATATTGTCTATATTTTTTAATTAAATCTTTATTTATTTTATTACATACATACATTCATACGGAATACAATTAAAAATCCTTTGTTTATATAAGCTCAGAATCACAAAAATATAAAAAAATATTCAACTGGTATATTAACCCGAATAAAAAGTGGCAAAAACAAATAAACTGTAATACAACGGTTTATTTCTGTACCACAAAAACAGAAAACAGCTGACCATGTCGACAATACGCATAAAATTCCGAACTGAACTTTTAGTTCCAACAAAAATCCCAGGACTGCTAATCAGGTTACGAACCGGTAACGAACTGATTCCATTGTAACCCGCGAATACAGAACTGTTACTAAAAATTCAGGATTTTACTAACCGCGAACGCTGCTTTTTTCACTGCGCATGCGAATAGTCTCAGAACCGGTTCAGAAACAACGAACGCGAACAAAGCTATTATAGTGGTAATTAAGTATCCCAATTTGGTTGTACCTTACCCTGTATATTACTGAAAATAGAAATTGGAAAAATTTGGACTTTACCACCTGATCCATCACTATTATGTCATTTGATGTTTTCCCGAATATGTTTTTCGTTGATTACACACCGGGAGTTTTAATTTTCTCTCATATTCTGTAACTTGTAACAGGAATGTAGAGTTTTCCGGGTTTATGAACAAATATAAATTATCGATTGGCGCCATTATTACCTTAATTGACGGATTGTCTCTGGACAATGTATAATATGGAACAAGCATTAATACACGTAATTTTAATAGCATATTGCCCGTATTTGTGACTTAGTTTATATATTTTTTTTAATGTAGTTGTTTGTTCCAATACTACTTTATTGATCATACAAGGTAAAAAAATTTCTAGAAATTTAAGAAAAAGAAAAAAAACAAATAAAAAGAATATTACAAGTGCATTAAAACTTTTTTACTCGCGTGGGCAAAGTAGTTACTTTGCGCCCTAGTTTGGGGCGCAAAGATGAACTTTGCGCACGCAATCTAACATTAAAGTTTTTAAGACAACCTTACCAAAACTCACGATGTGGGGAGGGGAGGTTTGTGAAAATATAACGTATTTTATATGTAGGAAAAAAGAGGAATCAATAAACGTTTTTTGGAGCAGGCCCTCCCCCTCAGGAAAATGTGATGTACTGTTACCTTTTTTTAGTTTTTGGATATAGAAGGACTTTTTGTTTTTTTGGAAATAGGGCGCTACACAGTGAATGACCTTCTTTTCTTATATAAAGGCACCACGCAGTGAGTAACCTTTTTTTTGTTCTTTAATTTTAATTTTAAGTAGGGCGCCCTTCTTCAAAATGTTTGTTTTTCTTTTTCCTAATAAAATAGTCGCTCCAGCAATTCCGCCTAGGGCGCCTCTACTGGTAAATACGGCCCTGTATATGGAACCAAATTATTTAGAATAAATGCTCTCTAAGAATATGCTCACGACCATAAATAGGATTTTCCAAACTTTTATTCCAACTGGGTAAGCCGTAAAAACAAAAGACAAATAAATTCACTCTAGATTAAAATTTAAAAAATACGACGGTGCTGCCATTTACACTTTGCACTAGTTTTTGGTTAAACCAAAAGTAATGGAGAACAAATGTAATTTTCTTTTTGTCTTAAAATGTTTAAAAATGCGGGGGCACCTTTTTTAAGAAGCTCCCGGTATAAGTAGTGTGGTTAAATAAAAAATCCTATAATTGAACTTTAAACAAATATGACGAACCATTTAAGCCATTTTAAAAGTGAAATTTCTTTTCACAACTTTGGCCTAATTGCTGGGAAAAAATATACGCTCTTTTTTCTGCCCTTTTCCCAAAAACCCTTTAAAAATACTTAACAATAGGCTTTTGTTTTTCTTTGAGATTAGGAAATATATGCTTTGTAGTTTGGATCCGTCGAGTGTGTGACTAGAATAGCTTTTCGGTTTTCCTTGTAAAAAGTGTCTTTCTGTTTGACTTTCTTCTCGAAACGTGACGGTCCGTCTCTTTATCCAATTGAAAACTTTTTGAATTTTTAGAGAAAGTTTCGCTTATAGTTAAAAAGCAAACGACTTTCTGTAAATAACATGGCTACGCCCAAAGTCGGTCTATATAGGGTAGCGACATTCGGCCATATTGCTTTGACGTGTTATGACGTCACATCTCCCCTTTTACTGGTCGGCGCCACCGGTAAATATGTAACATTTTTTTTCATTACTACTCATTGATATTTTTTTATGGGTGCCCACGAGATCACTTTCCGGCTGCCATTTTTTTATTTCTTTATCAATACTGACGAAATTTGGTAGGGTTGTTAGACTAACAAAGAGTCATTTTTAGGTGTATACGTTAGGCTGTTGCGACTTCCGATTTTTCCGGAAATGACTAGAACTTTTGATTTTAAAATGGGACACCCTGTATATTTTTTGTTTTTTCGATTCTTCAGATAATTTTTAGTCCAAATACAATATTTTTAAAAGAAATTTTAGTCAAATCTTATTTTTAAATCAAATTTTTATTTTTATCTTGAGTGCCATGATCACTCCAAAATCACTCAATTTTTATGTAGGTATATGATCTTTTGATACTGATTGGCATAAGTCGCACTTTATCGTAGTTGCCATGAAAACAAAAACTAATAGAATATGTTGTAAAAACAATTGCTTGGGTTCCGTTAAAAGTTAAAAAATTATCCTAGTATCAAATTTAACCTAAAATTATTTCAGTTTAAATTATTAAATCATAGGAGATACAAAAACACAAAAATATGTTTTTATTTTTTAAACAAAAAACGAAACACAAACAATTTTTTACACATATTCTATTAGTTTCTGTTTTCATAGCAACTACGATAAATTGCGACGTACGCCATTCAGTGTTAAAAAGATCATTTACTTACATCAAAAAGATCATGTTTTACATCGTTGAATTTGCTTTAAAATACTGCATTTAAAAATATTATGAAAGTAATTAAAAAACTAAAAAAGTAAAGTCTAGTAAGAAAGTTTAAAAAGATAAAATTAATTTCGTATTTTTTAAAGGTAAGTAAAGTATAGAAGGAACAGTTTAAAAATGTAAATTCGGTGCTCTTTGATTAGAAAAAAATCACAAAAAAGTTTAAACCAAATAAATCGGCATGCTTGTCTTCGCGGCTCGCCTTTGCTATATTTCTTTTATGATATGCCGGTTGATGCAGCTGGTCATCGCACTATGGGATAGAAATTAATTTTTTGGACAAAATTCTGAAACTTACCAATCTAACTTAAAATGAGGTGCTATTTACTGGAAAAATATTATAAATTATTAGAAATGCTTTTTGAAAACCTAAAACTTATTATATGTTATTATAAATTTACACCCCCTTAACATTATTATTCTTTATTGTACAAAATTAACTAAAATGTCAGCTTGTTTGGTTAATTCGGTAGTATTCTAATCAGTAATCCGATGATTATTATCTCATATGATTTACAGGGTACGACAATAGGTATGATTTTTTTTAAATGGAATACCCTGAATATTATATCACCACCAAAAAAATCTTTTTAAAATGCTTTAAAAAATACTACATTTGATGTGTCTATCTCAATTAGTTTCGGAAATATGACCATCCAAATCTGAAAATAATTTTAAATTATTCTTAGAAGCGTAATAGAGATACATCTTTCCAACTTTTTTAATTTTTAACGTATAAAATAAATAAAAACATTGTTTTGTTGGGTAGATTCTGTAGAATCCATATCTTTCACCAGAATGTTTATCTTTTAGGATATACAGTGTAGGACAAAACATATTAAATTTTAAAATGGAAAACCTTGTAAATTATAAAAATATCTTGTATCTGTTCTTACACCTCAGAAGTAGCAAAAGTAGGAAGGCAATTGTAAGTACAAAAACTGATAAAGAAAAAGGTAAAAAATGCTTTGACAAAAGTAGCGAGACTTCACGAGACTGCATCGGAAACACAACAATAGCTCTTATTATTTAAACCCTTTTTACTTTTTTATTAAATAAGGCTAATAATAAACTAAGTAGTATTAAATGTTGTATATTTATGTTTACTTAAAAATATATTTTCAAGTTTCTTATTACCCCAATAGAAGTCGTCATATCCTTTTATAATTTTGCGTACATGTAGTTTGGAGTATCTAATTTGAAATACACAGCATGAGCCATTAAAATTTCAAAGTTGCTTTTTGGCCAAAATAATGGATTTCTATCCCATAGTGTATCGGCGAGTCGCTGTAAAGGATAGCGGCGCCTTTGTATAAAATAGTCCAATTGCAGGCGGTCTTTTTTATGTTTTTTGTATTATTTTCAAAGGATACCGAATTTGCGCTTTTAAAATGTTCATACTATACCTGCGAACAGAAATTTTCCCTGAATCTTTGGGATAAAATAATAATTTTTAATCGTAAAATACTAAAATTCCTAAAAATGATCTTTTGGGTCGGAACGTCCTCATGAATTTAAAGTATGATATGTCGTTGGATCACGGACGTATACAGGGTGTCCACCACACTCTTGGTACACAGAAAATCACAGATTCCTTATGTCAAATATTAGGTTTTAACACAAACATACATATATATATCCCAAAGTTGATAATAAGGAAGATACACGGTGTGTTTTAATTTTTCTTCATAAATCTTGATATATTTTAAATATTTTAGTAAAACTCAGTATGTAGGGGTTTTTTGACATAAGCTATTTACATCTGATATTAATTTTTATGCGTAAACCAGGCAGGGCTAGCTACACTATTTTAATTTCTCTAAAACGTCCCAACTTTTTTGTGCTACTCTGTATGTACCATCTAAGTAAACCAGTAAACTCCCCTATGCTTTCTACACAAAAAAGGTATACATTGTAAGAATCCGCTCTGAGCAATCGTTTTCAAGATATTTGCATTTAAGTGTTTTTAGTGCAACCAAAAGTATATGGATAAATACATTAAATAATTCGTTTATCATAAGGCAGTTGTAGTTATGGCAAATACGCTGTTTTTAAAGGCATTTTTGATTGCACTAAACCACTTTAATTCAAATATCTTGAAAACGGTTGCTCAGAGCCATTCTTACAAAGTATAGCTTTTTGTGTAGAAACCATTGGGGAGTTTACTGGTTTACTTAGATGGTACATACAGTGTAGCACAAAAATTTAGGACGTTTTAGAAAATTAAAATGGTGTAGTCAGTCCTCTCTAGTTTACACATAAAAATTAATATTATAGATTTGAATAGCTCATGTTAAAAACCCATAGATACCGAGTTTTATTAAAATATTCAAAACGTTTCAAAAGCTATCGAAATAAATTAAAAAATATTGTTTTAACTTTGACACCCTGTATCCTCCTAATTACCAGCTTTTGGATATAGGTATGTTTGGTTAAGTCCCAATATTTTGGCATAAGGAATCTGTGGTTTTTTTATGTATCATTAATTAGCAGACATCCTGTATATGTGTAGGGTTCATATAACCGTCCTCATTAAAAAAACTAAAACGACGGATTTTATTCCCATTTTTTTATGCTAAGGTAGGTGGGTTCAAAACTCCAAAACCCCTTTCCCCTTATATACGCCCATACGTTGGATTTAAAATTCTAAATACGTGTTTATTAAGGTACAAACCCACATATTCCGCCTAATAAAAAAGCAAAGTTGATAACGACGGCTTGAAGACGAGACGTCGGATCCTACATTTAATGACATCATTTTGTACAACGAAAAAGGTGGCAACAATAATGTCATTTGTTTTAAAATATATTTTAAATACAAGGTGTCCCACCGGGAAACTGCCGCGATCGATTTCTCGAAAAGTAAGCTTTGGAACACAAAATTTGGTAACAATATAAAGTCAGTTGGGGACATACAACTAAAATACTTTTGACTGCTTTACTACTCCGGTTATACCGGAAGTTAATGTCAACTTACTTATTTTTAATGAAAACACCCTATATAGTATTTATTTTTTAGATTCTGCTTAAAATTCTAAACATAATTTATGTATAATGTTCTATACCTAAATCAAACCGTTTTTGACTTATTTTAAATTTTATGTCAAAATTGACATTTTGCAACCCATTAAATAACCATTTCTTTTAAACAAAAGCCTTTAATATGAGGTGAGGTTGGACTTCTTGTAGAAAAGAACTACTTTAGCAGACTGTATTGATATTTTCATCAATTAATAATTATAGAATGGTCAAAGATAATTGATTCCTTAAATTAATCCTTATAAGGATCCTCAAACTGACTCTTATTTTTAATGCCTAATAGGATAAGGTAATAAATGATAAGAGTTTCCATTGGAAAAAAAAAAACTACTTTTAGGGTTTTTGTCGTTATAATTTTTAACGATTATTTTTGACCACTCTGTATTTATTAATTGTGAAAATATCAATACAGTTTACTAAAATAAGTTCTTTTTTTACAAGCAACCCAACCCCAACTCATATTAAAGGCTTGTGTTTAGAAGAAATTGATAGTTTTGTAATGGCTTGCAAACGTCATTTTTGACATAAAAATTTAAGCCAAAACGGTTGGACTCTAGGTATGGAATATTATACATAAATTATGTTTAGAATTTTAAACAGAATCTCAAAAAATAAATAATATATAGGGTATTCCATATAAAATAAGAAAGTTGACATTAACTTCCGGTATAACCGGAAGTGGTAGGCCTGTCAATATATTTTAGTTGTATGTCCCCTACTGACTTCATAATGCTACCAAAATTTCAAAAATTATCCAAAGCGTACTTTTCGAGAAATCGATCGCAGCAGTTCCCGATGGGACACCCTGTAATACTCAGAAAAAAGTAAAAACAGTTTCGCAAAGATTTGTTTTTTTTCTGGATAATTTTGAAACGACTGTACATTTTTGAAAACGGAACATTGTTAGGCAAAAAATTGCGTAACTTTGTCCTAATTTAACCAACTCTTGGCCCTCGAATCTGTAACGGCCTGTACAGGGTGGCTCCAATTCGACGCTCATCATTGGATTTCGGAAACCGTAAGAGATACAGGATCGGTTAATGGAGGCAAAGTTGCGCAATTTGATGCTTAACAAAACGCCGTTTTGCATTTTAAAAATTCCAGTACTTCCGAAGATATTCGGAAAAAACCGGAATTTTTAACTTTGGTTGCTATTGTTTCCTGGCTATATTTGTTAAGATAACTCAAAATGAAAAACACGTTTTCATGGCCACTTTTTCTGCTCTATAATTCAGTGTGATTAAATATTGAGTCTGACGTTTCGGCTTCTGGCGACCATCATCAACTTAAGTTTTTTAAATACGGACCTGATATTTTTTCAATTTAATTAAATCCTTTCATCACTCTTAAAACACTATATATCGCCACTTTGATATTTTCCGACGTTTCGTACAGACAATTCCATCACCAGAATATTGCATATTTATTTAACCATAATACGGCCCTGAACTACATTTTTAGGTAAAAAGGTAAAAAAAAGAATAAACTTATTACATATTCATAATGTTTTATTGCAACTTATTGATACGAAATCAAGGGAGAACTTCATTTAATGTATGGATTGGTATGTGGAGGAACAAAATTATTGGACCTTTCGTTTACGAAGGGACCTTAACTTCCGAACGATATCTAAATTTGATTAGGAATGATGTCTTAGACGCCCTAGATAATCAACCTTTGGCAGTATTTCAAGAAATATGGTGGCAGCAAGACGGAGCTCCTGCCCACAATGGAAGGAAAGTAGCTCAATTCCTTTACCATATATTTCCTAATAAATGGTTTTGCAAGATGGCCCGCTAGGAGCCCAGATCTTAGTCCCTAGATTATTTCCTTTGGGAATATCTAAAGAACCGTTTATTTAAAAATGCACCTCACGACCTTTAAGTACTACGACAAAATTTGATAAGGGAAGTCGCTGCCATTCCTGCAAGAACAATTAATCGAGCTGTATTAATAATACAAAGCAAAGCAAGAAAATATATCGAGGCGGAAGGTTATCTCTTTGAACACTTATAATAGTGATTAAATTATGTTTATTTTTAATATGGGCATCAAGATAGTATTACCAATTTTTTATGTAAGCTGATTTGTTGTCTACCTTTTTGTATCTTATGTCTAATATTCATGAAATTTTCGGTTAATAAAGTAATTTCCGCTGTTAGATATCAATGAGTTGTAATAAAAGATTACGAATATGTAATAAGTTTATTCTTTTTTTACCTTCTTACCTAAAAATGTAGTTCAGGGCCGTATTATGGTTAAATACATGTGCAATATTCTGGTGATGGAATTTTTTGTCCGAAACGTCGGCAAATATCAAAGTGGCGATATATAGTGTTTTAAGAGTGATGAAAGGATTTAATTAAATTGAAAAAAATATCAGGTCCGTATTTAAAAAAATTAAGTTGATGATGGTCGCCAGAAGCCGAAACGTCAGATTCAATATTTAATCACACTGAATTATAGAGCAGAAAAAGTTGCCATGAAAACGTTGTTTTCCATTTTAAGTTATCTTAACAAATATAGCCAGGAAACAATAGAAACCAAAATTGAAAATTCCGGTTTTTTTCGAATATCTTCGGAAGTACTCGGAATTTTTAAAAAGCAAAACGGCATTTTATTGAGCATCAAATTGCGCAACTTTGCCTCCATTTAACTGATCCTGTATCTCTTACGGTTTCCGAAATCCCAATGATGAGCGTCGAATTCGAGCCACCCTGTATATTATTTTATACAGCAAGATTTTTAAAAAGTCCTCTTCCCTTTACTTTTTAAACCGCACATTTTTTCTAAGTATAGTGTAAATTTAAGGTAAAAGGGTATTACTGAAACTACTAAAAACGTTAAGACTTTATTTGTTCAAACTAACAATATAAATAGTATACAGAGTGGGCCAAATTAAACTTTGCACACTTTTTAAGTAACAATAACTTTTTATTTGTTGCGCCTATCTTTTTATTATTAAAGGGCTAATGGGTAGATGTGTTCTCTTTAGGTTTGCCAATTTCGGTCAAACAGATTTAGACAGGACCGGACTTATAGAACTTTTTCCAAAATGATGCATTTAACGTCGTTGCAAAAGAAATATGATTTAGCTACAATTGGGCTAATACGTTTTTCTTGTAGACAAACCGTGGGAAATAATTTAGTTAAAGCAAATTGGTTAATAATTGGACGATTCGGAAATTATGATTATTCTTAATAAATTATGAGCCCCAAAAAGTATGCATTTTTCTCAGTTTTAATAGGGGACTTTTTTTAGTGTGCTTTGAAAATCAAAAATGTAAGGTTACCATGGTTTCCAAGTTGGATGCTGACACAACTAAACAGTATAGTATATTACATTTCAAGTGTGGAAATTGATTAATTTCACACGAGTTTAAGAAAGTCATTTTCACACGAGTACTGTACACTATTTTTCCTACGACCACAAATTAGTCACCAAAAACTACGGTAAACGTAAGTTTGTTTGTCTTCACAGAAAAATAAAAAACAATTGAGAAGTTTGCAACACTAGGGTGATTTTTACTTTGTAACACTAGTGTGATATGTACTTTTCCTCACTGCTATATTATACTCTTTTGACAATATTTTTACATCGAAAATCACCTACCTAGAAGCATTATATAACTTTTATTAATTTGGAATTTAATAACGCCCTCACTTAATAAAAATTGTATGGTTTGGTTAGGTAATAGTTAATTACAGTTTTCTGCTATTTTAAGGGTTTTTAAAAATTATTTATACTTACACTCCTCTAAATAAAACGTAAGTGGCGCATATCCAAAATATTCCGTTTTTAAAAAATATCAGTAAACAAACTTACGGGACCGGAGAGTGAAAAGGGGTGCTGGGTGGGGTAAAATTGGTAAAACGAGTTAAAGAAACTGAATATCACATGTAAAATTAAGTAAAATTACACTTTTTCCGCATATTTTTGAGAAAAAATATAAATAATATGAAAATTATAAATGCATAACCTAAATTCCTAAAAAGTAAGAAAAAAACAACAACTAAATGTCAGTTATACCATGCAAAATATGGAAAGCATTTGGCAACGTCGGAAGGGTCTGATTCTATTTATGAATGGATAAAAGAAAGTGGATTCATAAAGTGTGTATTAGCCTCAGGTTTAATTAAGGGATTAAAAAAAGATTTTACTAGTTGTTTGAGTACACGAAGACAGAGAGAAAGGAATTTGATCTATAGGAGTTTTTCTCTGGCGCTTTAGGTCGAACGGTCCAGCGGCAGGGCTGCCTCTATTAAGTGCGTGCTCAAAGGTAGAAGGGAGATTTTAAATTTGATCTACTTACCTGACAACACTGTGCCACTGAGCGACCAGTCAATGAAAGTTGTTTTTGTGGTTATGTCTATTTTTGTTTATGTTTTTATTTTTTCGGAAATTTTATTATTACTCTTTTTAATATTAGAAGAAAGCTTATAATGTGTAGTAACTTAACGTTTATAAGATGATTTTCGCTAATTTGGGTTCTACTGTTTAAGGTAAGTAAAAAGTTTTTTTACTGTCACTACAATAAATATGTCACTTGCAAAACCAATAGCAGTTTTTAGAATGACTACTTTGCAACACTAGTGCTGTAAAGTACTTTGCAACACAAGTGTCATATAACGCATTTTCTATGCATGAAACCAGTGTGCTATTTGCTATTTTCACTAGTGGTCGTAGGAAAAATTATTTACAATTAAACGTATTAGCCTAATTTTATATAAATTCGAATTCTTTTGCAAAGAAGTTTAATGCATAATATTGAAAAAAGTCTTGTAAGTCCGGTCCTGACTAAATCTATTCGACCAAAATTGACAAACCTAGAAAAAACCTATCTACCTATTAGCCCTTTAAAAATAAGAAAGAAAGGCGCAACAGATAAAAAGTTATCATTAGTTAAAAAGTGTGCAAGTGTGCACATAGTATACAGTGTGTCCAAGATAACGATCCTAAGCATGGGAGTCTCAGTACCTATTGGAGATACAGCTTAGGTTAAATTAGGAAAAAGTTGTGTTTTTTAAATCTCATTTACATGCCGTTTAGAAACTTGAAAAATTTTCATGTCCTGCTGAGATATTTGGCAAAAACGAAAATTTAACTATATCGATTTTATTTTTTTCTGACTTTATTTGAAGGGATATAAAAAAACTAATAACACTTTTTAGTGACACTTTTTAGCTACCACATGATGATATTTTTAGATTTTATACCTGACGTGTCGTTTTCAAGAAACCATCATCAACTTTATTTTTTATATGGCTCGAAAAAAAGTACCCCGTGTATCTGATCCTATTTTTTATTACAAATTCAACGATGTATCATATGTCATATTTTAATTTTTAGTTTTAAAAAATGCATTTTTTCTATTTTCTTTTTAAGTAGGCCTTGCAAACAAATGCTTGGATGTTAATTTAATATCATTATAAAATAGTATTTATCCTTTTTACCCTGCTTGTCGAGTTGTTGTTTTTAGAGCAATTGTTCTTATTGTTACTGTTGTCTCTATTATTGTTTATTGGTGAATAGCTAATCTAATATCTTATTGTATTATTACGGTCGAATATGCAGGATGGCCATTATAGCCATGAAGATAAGTTTGACATGCTAACATGCTTCATTTTGTGCTCCCAAAATAAATGAAGATATCATTTCTGCAGTTAATGAATTATGGTAAATACATGGACCTGGTATTTTAGGTCCTAAAATTCCACACCACATATTAAACCCAAAACGTTCTTGATGTTTCGATATTTTCTTAACATGCGGATTTTGTTGAGCCTAGTAATGCGTATTGCGTATAAAGACCACAGTAACAATAAGAACAATTGCTCTAAAAACAACAACTTGACAAACAGGGTAATAACGAGAAATACTATTTTATAATGATAATTAATTATGTTGCAGATACGGTAACAGGTCTTAACGTCCAAGCATTTGTTTGCAAGGACTACTTAAAAATAACTTTCAAAAAATAGAAAAATGCAATTTTTTTTTAACTAAAAATTAAAATATGACATGTGATACATCGTTGAATTTGTAATAAAAAATGGGATCAGATACAGGGGGTACTTTTTTTCGAGCCATATAAAAAAATAAAGTTGATTATGGTTTCTTGAAAACGAAACGTCGGGTATAAAATCTAAAAATACCATCATGTAATAGCTAAAAAGTGCCAATGAAAAAGTGTTATTAGTTTTTATATCTCCCTAAATAAAGTCAGAAAAAAGTTAAATCGATATAGTCTAATTTCCGTTTTTGCCAAATATCTCAGCAGGCCATAAAATGTTTTTAAGTTTCTAAACGGCATGTAAATAAGCTTTAAAAACACAACTTTTTCCTAATTTAACCTAAGCTGTATCTCCAATAGGTACTGAGATTCCCATGCTTAGGATCCTTATCTTGAACACACTGTATAATAAGACTGCAAGAATATATAAATAAGACTACAATTTTATTTTATTAAAATTGCATTAACAAAACCATTTTCTATACAGTGATATATAAAATCTAGCCTATAAGTTCGACTTCTTCTTTATAACTTCGACTCTTTACTCTTCTTTTCAACATAATTATAATTCCAAGTAAACTACACGCTATAACTAATAATAACGTATTACTAATTATTAAATTTAAAACATTGTATGGGTTTTTTTCATTTTTATTCACCTCCTTTTGGAAACTACCTAAAACCAGATTTTCTTTACCAGATGCTTTAATATCTATTTCTTTTTGTACAGTAGTTTTCTTGGTTACATCGTATAAAGTTTCTGAAAATCTATCTGTTACATTTACAAAATTTATATCAGTTGAGGTATCAAATTGATCAGAACTTAGTTGTTCATTGCTTATTTGTGTTTTATTTTTATACAAATAAATATTTTTAAAACTACTTTTACAGCCTATTCCATGTATATTGCTGGAATGATCAACAGATCCTTCAATTACAGCAATATTTCTTTAGCTCCATCAAATGAATTATTTTTGCCAGATCACTACATATCCAAGAATTTTTCTCCCATTGTTATTTCTCTTAGATTATTATGAGTCTCTAAGAAAAACAAATCCAAATTTTTACGTCATTATTTTTAAAGTCTATAATTTCTAGATGAAATAATCTGGAAAAAGCATGAAAATCTATGATGCCCATGTTGTGGGAAACATTAAGGTATTTTAAATTTTTAAGATTATTGAAAATACCGTATTCTGAGTAAGAAATAGTGTTATAAGATAAGTCTAGGTGTTCAAGCAATCTAAGCGATTTAAAACAACTAATAGGCAATGAACTTAAATTATTATGATTCAAAATAAGGGTTTTTAATTCGCTGCTTTGCAGAAATGATTTTTCAGAGATTTTCGCAATATTGTTGAAACTTAAATCAAGCTCAGCTACTGAATCGGATGAAAAATTATCTTGTAATATTCTTATACGGTTTTTACTGATACTAAATTTACTTATTTTACCAATTCTTTTTAAAACTTCTATGTTATTACTATCCAAATTTACCGTATCTGCCTGAAATATATCAAGATTTGCAATATTTGTTAAACTGTTGTGAGATACATCTATAATATTTAAATTTCCACTAGCAATATTAAGAAAATCAATTTTAGTGACGTTATTATGTCTTAAATTAACTTCTTTCAAGCTGGATAAATTTAAATTATTTCCCAGTTCACTTAGTAAGTTTTCTGTTAAATTTAGGTAATTGATAGATACTAGTGGCAAAAGAACATTATTTTTAAGGGCTACTATTTGATTTTTACTTAAATCGAGCATAGTTAGTTTCGATAGTCCTACAAATGAATGAAGTCCCAATTGAGAAATTAAATTATTTGATAGTATAAGTCTTTCTAAAATTACTAATGGACTAAATACACCATCAGCAACTTCACGTATTTTGTTACAAGTAATACTTAACTCTGTTAATTCAGTAAAACTATTAAAAATCCTGGTACTATTGTTGACGTATTGGTTTGTTCCAGAGAGAGTACAGTCATTCTAGGCCAAGTTTTTCCATCTGCTATCAAAAAATTTATAAAAGAATTCTTTACTAAAAAATGGGTTTTTGTATCTTCCTGTTTAATGTGTGAAGAATATATTTCGTCAATCGAGGAATTAAAACAAGAAAATGTAGGAGGCCCAATTACAATAGTTTTTTCTTTCTCAGCACATTTATAAAACCACCGCCCTTTAAAATCATCATAATCAGAGTCACAACTTTGGTACTTTTCAGTTGTTTCACCTTTATCGGTGATTTCACATAAACTTTGAGCGCATGTTGTCAATGCAGCAAGAATGAACAGATCAAAGCATTTCTGTTTTAAAGTTGGATCTAAAATATTAAGTGTTTAAAAGTAACTTGGATTGAGAAATATTTATTTATATTATTATAGGGTCGTATTTAAGATTTAATTTTTTTCATCTAAAAGTAAGGCTAATTAGGTATTCTATCTATAAAAGTAATGGTCGTAGGGTATTAGGAAAAAATTACTGTGAGAAATGGCTAGAACTAGATCTTTTATTTATTTATTAATGTTTAAATGTACCTAGGTCTTGCTAATCCATTTAATAATGTCAATATTAAGCATTTATTTTTTATTTAAAAACTTACCACTCAAGTTATATGCAAAAAGAGACAAATTTGAGAAAATCGCCGAAACACGTTAGGTATTTATTGAAAAGAAATGTTTTTACAAAAAAATTGATGACCACCACCTCAAAGCTCTTAAATGAGAAGGGGCGTTAAGTGATACATCATTTTTAAGCTTCTAACGAGTTCTTTATAACTCTTAAATATAAAGTCAACATCTTTACCTACTACAAAATGGCGGTACTTTACCCAAATACCTGATTGGGAAGGCCATATTTCCGAAACTAATAAAGTAACAGGTACTTAATTGGGTATTTCCTTAAAGCCTTAAAGCTTTCTTATAGATCTTTTTATTGGTGCTTGATTTAAAGAAAATATACACTTTTTGTCCTATCCTGTATATTATCACTAGTATCACCATTAAAAGATCTTTAAAAGGGCTTTAAGAAAATATCACATTAGGTACATCCAACTTAATTAGTTTAGGAGGTCCGGCCATCCTAATCAGGTATTTGGATAATTTTTAAAGTATAAATGATGTATCATTCTATCCCCTTTCTCATTTAATAATTTTGGGGTGGTGGTCCTGGTGGTTAAAGTGTTAAATGGTGCCGTCCAATTTTTTGTAAAAAACGTTTCTCCTTAATAACTATTCTGACGTGTTTTGACAATTATCTCAAATATGTCTCTTTTCGCAGATTTTTTTTTATCTTTGGACAATCCACGAAGGCAGAAAGCCTAAATACTAACATACCGTGGGTGTCTTAAGCAGGGTAAGAGGAAGTTTGTTATAGGGATGCATACGTGCGGCACCACGAGTTTCTCTGTTGGGAGCTGCAAGAGGAGGGACTATACTGGATAATTCGTCGGAGCAGAAGCCGTAAAAGTATCTATAGAAGAGCGATAGATCTCCCATAGCTCAACGATGGGCAAGAGAAGGAAGTCTTTGAGTAAGTAAAGGATCATTAATAAGACGAACAGTCCTTCTTTAAATGCCATCAAGAATGCTGAGGGTTGTAAGGGATGCCATTCCCCAGGCATGAGAACAATATTCCAGAGAGGGTCGAATTTGGGACACATACAAAGTATATAAATTGGAAGGGGTAAAATACTTTTGGCTCGGATAAGAAATCCAAGGTTTTTTGACGCCGCGGTGGCGGATACCTTGAGTCGGAAGTTTTTAAATGAACACCCTGTATAATATTGTTAAAATATTATTGTTATTTTCAGTTGTTAGTCTCGCTACGCCTTAAAGCTAAGTCTTTAAATTACACAAATTAAAAAGGAAGATTCCAAAAATGACGAAACGAAACACTGTTAATAAAAGACCTATAGCATCTTCTTTAAAATTTTAATTAAAATATTAATAACTTTATGTTTTACCCATCTATTATTGATCTGTAATACCTTAGAAAAGGAATATGTTATGGTAGCAATAATACCTGCTATGACACCTAGGGCATTATAAGCGGGCATTATGATAATGCCCTAATGCGCTAATATGGAAATTTTATTGCTTATCCAATTTTATTTCTCTCACAATAAAGATCAAGATTATACAAACATATGTATTAAAATAAAATCAATAACTTACCAGTTCCTGAAAATATGCCATTAAAACGGTTTCGGTTATTTGAAGAATTGCGTTCTCATCTTTCCAAATACCAAATATGCCATACTCCCGATCATACTGTTGCCTTGATTTAACTGGCAAAAGATTTTCGGTCGCTTTTATGGCCTTTTCTCTTATATTTTGTGGAATTTCTTCCATTTTGAGCAAATCGTTAAATAAAAAATGCCAACTGACTAACTGATAGAAACATCAAAGTCAAACTTAACACCAGTCATTATCTACTACGTATACAGGTACAGGTGCAACTTATTTTTTATATTGCGAATAAATAATGTAATTAGTTATTGAAAAACTCTTTTTAAGCAAAACATAAAGCATTGTATGCACCACGGATTTTACTGGACTATAATGCCCATCAGATCGAAATCTAGTAACGCCCTTGATACATTAATAGCTATTAAACTTGATTTGACTTTTTCTCTAATCAGTAAAAATATAATCTTTAAATTAATTTTATTTATAATTTTAAATTCTGTTAAGGCAAAGCAAAATTATAAGTATTTAAAGCAGTAAAAATTCACCCTTTTCTATAGCCCCTATTTTACGCCCTACAAAAAAAGGAATAAATTAGGAAAACCAAAATCAAGTAGCAATACTTTAATTATTTTTTTCTAACTTATACTGTCAGATTTCCAAAACAAATTTTTTATACACGACTACAGCTGTTAAGCCTCCTGCGGTAGAGTTTTAAAAATAATTTCCGGCGGTTTCTTATAGTCGATTTTCTTAATAGGATTTTTTTCCAATATCTCACGACCATTACCTTCCGAGATATGCTATCTATTTACCCTTATTGAAATGTCCTGTATAATAATAATATAATAATAGAGACATTTTGCACCTCTTATTTTGCAATTCCGTTGTGGTTAACGGTATTCTGAGACTGCGCAGTAACGCAAACATGATCCGTTATCGTTATTAACCATACCGGACTCCTTTAATTACAGATGAATACCGAAGAGGTTATCGTTATGGTTTTCGTTATTGTTAAGCTGCGTGGTTGCCGGATTGTAGAATTTTTAATATTAGTTATTGAAGAAGGTTAAAATTTTAATACCGTATTAATTAAAATATCATTGATACATAGCGAATAATTAGCGAAAAATCCATAGCAGTAAGAAAAATAAAATAGTGTAAAGAAATGAAAACGAACTTGCATATTTAAGGATGTTTTAAATCAGTAATTAATTTACATGTTACAATCTGACACACTTGCTTTTTATTCTACTACCAAACCTAACCCTATTTTTTGAGTTTTGCGTTTTTGCTTATACTGTATTGTTTACATCTACTTTAAAAAACAAAATCAAGAGAACTGTTTGCATATATTAACATATCAATATATAACTTATGGAGAATAAAAGTAAGTACTGATTTTTTGTAAACTTTAAAATCGGTGAACCACAGGCAAAAATATGGTTATATGTCGAAAGCGCAGACGCAAGATAAATTTCTTAAAAGAGGCTGCAAAATATCTGTCTAAAAATGCTGCCGTAATCGTTATGTTTAATAACGATAACCATATAGAGGCCAAAAAACGTCTTTTATTTTAAGAGTTGCAAAATGTGTCTAATAATTTAAGGTATACAGTGAGTATATTAAAGTTCCTTCCCCACCCCTTATCTCTTGAATGGGACAAGATATCGAAATAGGTAAAAGAGTACCACTTAAACGTCTTTTTGCATAAAAATGATTTTGGTCACGTGGCCTAGTGTCAAGGGGCACTAGCAATTTTTTTAAATGGAAAGGGTTGACATGTAGCACCTCATTTTAAAGGCCTGGTGATTTTTAATTTATCAGTCAGTTCATTGGTTAGTATTATTTTTTTAAATCGGCCAATTCGTTTTACAGTTACAAGCGTTTGAAGTTTAGCTCCAATTTGTACATACAGTGCGGTTTAAAAGTTGTCGCCCCCATTACTTTTAAATACAACAGGATATCAAAGTCAAGTAAAATTTGGGTAAAAAGATACACCATTTGAAAGAGCATTTGGTTTGTCATCATGCGGTGTAAAAAAATATAGGGTGTTCCATTTAAAATAAGAAAGATATTGCAATTAGACTTTCTAAAAAGTTGAAATTATTTTTTGATCACCCTGTATAATCTATGATGTCGATATGACGTACGTATGATAAGGCAGACCTAATTTTGTAACAAATTTTAAAGTTTAAGGAGTTTATATTGTTAAAATAAAATTAATTTAATTGCACCCCTGCATTTTTCAAAAAATCAAATATCACAAAAACGAATAAAATTAGACACTTAGTACTATAAACAAACTTAAGTTATTTTTTAAAGTAGAATCTAAAACCGTCATAAAATATAGGGTGTTTCATTTAAAAAAATATAACTTTGATACGTCACACTTTTTAAGACACCCTGTATAGACTAAAATAATTTTATACTGTGGTCTTATCCGACCTGTATATGTTCCAGTATTTACTTTTTTTAAAAACTTCATGGTTATCCAGCTACAGACAGTGTCGAATATGGTGGGCCACCCTGTAGATCTTCACTGTATATCTTTAAACAAATTCAAACATACAAATCTAAAAATCACTTATAACTTTTTTAAACATTAAAAATTTGAGGACTAATTTATTTAAAATCAGTTGCTGAAAACTAATGTTTTTGACTAGGAGGTCACTTTTTGTAAAATACCGACGATATATTGCATTGTTGTAAAATGTCACTAACTACTAACTAGGTTTGTTATGGTATTTAAAAAATATACTCAATAATAAAAATTACTTACTAATTGTTACAAAAGCCATATCTGGAATTAAATATTTTGATTTTGGTATCGTTCTTTAAATGAGCTCGATTGGGTTCAATTGATAAATAATATATAAACAATGTATCACTAAAATGTATCAGGCAATAGGCGGAATAATTGGATGTTAGCAACAAATACAGGGAGATACTATTAAAAACTAAAAATGATATGACACAACAACTTCTTTTCCAAGCCAGGGCTGATCTTGGCGGTGTATATATAGTATATATATATATATATATATATACCTATATATATATATATATATATATATATATATATATATATATATATATATATATATATATATATATATATATATATATATATATATATATATATATATATATATATATATATATATATATATATATATAATGTTATAAAGCACAAGGGAAAATCAAAAGAAAACATCCTGCTTTTCTATGCTATCCACCACGACTCTCTCCCCAGACCGGTTTCGCCTGCCTTACTGAAATCGCATTCAGTACACACGAGCATCAATTGTAGAGGGGTGGCGGGGTTATATAATACACCAAGACATTAGGGAATTTTATCCTTGTGCTTCATAACATTCAATTCACAAGTTGTTTGTTTTCCGCTAGTCTGTAAATTTTTAATGCGCATGCCCACAAGGGGACTGCGCAGTGCCCACGTAGGGGTTATTGTCATTTTTGCTGTATTTAGCCATATTATTTTTCAGATCAGTGATGGCGAACGGTTGAAGATGTTTTGTTAAAACAAATTTGACAACAATTTTTTTTAAATTACATTTTTTAAAGTAATTCCCTCATGTAAAATATCATAACGTAAGCACTTTTTTATTGGATAATCATAGCATATTTGTATAAGTTTTCAGTGGTAATAAAGTTCTATTTACAGTTCGTAGAAAAGCAAGGTTATGTTTATAAGCTTTTAGCAATTTAGTTTCATTTCGTCATTCCCTCATAAAATCTGTAAATTATTAATATTATATTATATTAATTTTTAATTCAAATTTTGTAAGTTGAGGACCACTTTATTATTTTTATCAAACAAGATATGAACTAAAGATTAAGCAAAAAAAAATTAATAATGTGTACTTAAACAAAAATTACCGACTTACAAAAGCTAAATTCGACGTTTTCTGGGAAGCAGCCACCAATATTAATAATTTAAAAAATTATAAACTATATTACAGTAGTTAATAGAAAACTAAATACACATTTTTGCGAACAAAAAGAAAAATTAGTTGCAACAACCCTATACAGGGTGGCCCACCATATTCGACACGGTCTGTAGCTGGATAACCATGACATTTTAAAAAAGTAAATACTGGAACACATACAGGTCGGATAAGACCACAGTATAAAATTATTTTAGTCTATACAGGGTGTCTCAAAAAAGTGTGACGTATCAAAGTTATATTTTTTTAAATGGAACACCCTATATTTTATGACGGTTTTAGATTCTTAATTAAAAAATAACTCAAGTTTGTCCTTAGTACTAAGTGTCTAATCTTATTCGTTTTTGTGATATTTGATTTTTTTGAAAAATGCAGAGGTACAATTAAATTGATTTTACTTTAACTCTTTTAACACATTAAACTTTAAAATGTGTAACAAGGTTAGAAAAAGTCTGCCATATCATACGTAGGTCAAAACAAGATCAAATATTATACAGTGATCAAAAGATAATTTCAATTTCTTAGAAAATCAAATAGCCATATCTCTCTTATTTTAAATGGAACACCCTGTATTATTTTACGTTACATGTTGACAAATAAAATACTCTTTCAAATGGTGATTGGTTGCCTATACCTATCTTTTGTGCTTTTTAGTAAAATCTGTTTTTACAAATTTTTAGTCCAATTGTTTATTTAAATTAAAGTTGGCTGTGACATAGCAGACATTAATATTTTTCTTAAGAAAATAACAACGACCATTTATTGATTACTAGTGTTTTACACAGTTTAAAAGAAATTTCAATGATTTTAAATAAAAACCCTTCTTCTACAACAACAAGATGATATAATACTGGTAGGATGTGAAAAAAATGGTTTACTTTAGTCTAGAGTTAATCCTGAAAAATATTCCAGGAGAAACCATCTGATAACCATAATAGTTGCTTTAAAAATTTGACACAGTGATTATGGATAATGGAAGAAACGAGTTATAGGTCACAGAATGTCGTCATAATTGACCAGAGGCGTTATTAGGATTGTTTATGTTTAAAAACAAAAGTTTTACCATTACCACATTCAGCTGAAATAAGTGTTAATGGAAGTAGCATTATAAGCAACTAATAATTTTTTTCTGTGAATTTTTAAAGATAGTGGCAGATAATACAAAATCTTTTAATTTTGAGCTTTTTTCCAACAAATTTACATTTTGCAATAACGGCCTAGTAAATAGGCATAACTATATCACAACCTACTTCCATTTAAATAGACATTTGGAATAAAAATATGTTAAAACGGAAATTTACTTAAAAAGTATAAAATATAGGCAACCTGTACACCATTTGAAAGAGCATTTGGTTTGTCATCATGTGGTGTAAAAAATACAGGGTGTTCCATTTGAAATAAAAGAGATTTTGCAAATTGACTTTATAAAAAATTGTAATTATTTTTTGATCACCCTGTATAATCTATGATCTTGATATGACCTACGTATGCAGTACGGCAGACATTTCCTAATCTTGTAACAAATTTTAAAGTTTAAGGATTTTAAATTGTTAAAATAAAATTAATTTAATTGCACCACTACATTTTGAAAAAAATCAAATATCACAAAAACGAATAAAATTAGACACTTGGTATTATTAACAACCTTAATTATTTTTTATGTAGAATCTAAAACCGTCATAAAATATAGGGTGTTCCATTTAAAAAAATATAACTTTGATACGTCACACTTTTTTGAGACATCCTGTATAGAGTAAAATAATTTTATACTGTGGCTTTATCCGACCTGTATATGTTCCAGTATTTACTTTTTTTAAAACCCCATGGTTATCCAGCTACAGACCGTGTCGAATATGGTGGGCCACCCTGTATTTTATGTGTTGATAAAAATTAAATTTAGTTGTAATTACTGAGATAACAACACATCCTGTGTGACTCCTTTGTATGATTCCTGCTTCATGATCTTCGCAAAAATAAACAGTTTTGTTGATATCTACTCATAAATACAATGCAGGCTTAGCAATTATTTGGGTAAAAGAGAGCAAATACACTTTATTAATAATAAATTTAACGGTAAACCCAGAGTTTCTTTATGAGAAGGGGTTTAGATATAAGCAAGACCGGTGATAGCTTTTGTCAGGGACGTGAGGGTGTGAGAATTACGATTTTGGTTGGCAGTTCTGTTCAAAGTTACAGAACACACAGAACAATTATCAAAATAAATTTACTTTTTCTTTTTACTATGACACATTCTTATTATTAATATAAAACAATTTAAAAAACAGATAGAAGCCGCAATGCGTCTTTAAAATCATAATTTTTCCAATATTTGACGTAAAAATTTATTAAACCACCTACTATGATATATTATTTTAATAAAAAAAACAAGCAATTTTAATTACCTAATCATTTATAGGGTGTCCTTAATAAAAAAACATGTTTCGGTCATATGTCAAAAATGATAGCTCAAAAAAATTTTTGGCGACGCCACTGAATTCTACGGAAAAAAGTGTCTTTATAATGTGCAATTACTTTTCTCGTATCTGTAATAACAACAAAGCTACAGGACCTTTTCAAAAAGTGAAATAATCGAGAATCACCCTGTATCTCTGAAACGCTTCGCGATAGCGATGATCTGTTTTTACCATAAATGTTTTCTCCAAAAAAGAGCTCGAGGATGGGGTATCGGATTTTTAATATCTCTTATGGTTTTCAAGTTTCCCATAAGGGACAACCAAAATGGGACACCCTGTACACTGCAATGGGCTTAAATTATTAGTTTTTTTTTGTTAGGTGTTTACTAATATTTAATGGGCGGTAAAATATCCGCCAATTATTTGATATTATTCTAAAGGTACACTCAATATATTTTCTAGCACGACTTAACCTGCAGTGGAAAAATATATTTTTTTATAATTGAAATTCTTTCGTGCATAAGGGCATTAGGTCGGGTGTTTGGCCTACCGTGTTAAAGCGCCAGGTCGTTGAGCGCACAACCGACGTAAAGTGGGTTTAAATCCTGACGGCGGCCAAGGTAAGAAATTTAGTGGTTAGCTTCACCTCTCTTGCCCATCGTCGGGCTGTGGGGGATTTATCGCTTTTTTATAGGTACTTCCATGGCTTCTGCTCTGAAGAATTGTCCAGTATAGTTCCTCCACTCACGGTTCCCAACAGAGAAACTCGTGGTTCCGCGCGTATGCATCCCTATACGATCCAACTGGACAGGCCCCGAACTTCTCACTTTATTCGTTCTTTTATCCCTCTAGTTGCTAGATTGTGGAACCTGCTGCCCGCGGAGGTCTTTCCTTCCACCCCAAATCTTCAAGTATTTAACTCCCGTGTCAAAAAACTCCCTCTTACCTCGCTTAAGACAGCCAAATTACGTTAGTATTTAGGCTTTAAGCCTTCGTGGTTTGTCCAAAGATAAAAAAAAAGACAGACAAAGTGCAAAATATATCGACGCTAATAGCCAGCAAGGACTAAGGCGCCGAAACACACTTTGCCGTGGCCTGAGTAACCGTAGACATGCGGACCCCACTCAGTTGGTAGGTTCGTTAGTCGTTAGACAGGGCGCACAATAATCCGGGCGGCTTCAGTGCGTGGGTTATCCCGGCCCTATTCTAAGGTCTAAGGGCATTAGGTAATATACTGCAACGGCAACAATGCCTCACTCCCATGTAAAAACTAAATTCACGCTCGACATTAGGGGCCCGTATTCTTGATTTTGAGAGAAAGTTACACTACTCTCAGCTTTTCTACTCCCCCGATTTTCTATCGTTTTCGAATAACATTATTCTTGAATGGGCTCGATAGAAAGGAGAATGGAAATTATGAGACAGTGCTCCCAAGCATATATGTTTAATTTAAGCCAATGAAAATAAACATAATTTTGACAGTGAAGAACTAACCAAGGATATTTTATTTGGCACTTTGAAACAGAAATTTTGTAGAGTAAACAAACATTTAACTTTTCTGGTGATTTTATTAACGTTTAAATTTATATCACGAAGACAAAAATCTCTAAAATCCACTTGCGTATCAAGGGGGCCGCCCGCCCCGAGCCCGTTAGAAGGGGCCCCAAAAAGGAGGTTCTAATACAAAAAAGGTAAATAGTAGGGTTAAGAACCATAGTTTTGAGGGTTAAGAGAATTTTTTGATCGCAAAATGCAGAAGATGGGACCAAAATATTAAGAAAGTATATTATGTTGGAAGAGAGGCCTTATTTTGAAGTGATGACCTTTTTTTATCTTTTTTCTTTTAGTTGTCAATTTTTTGCAATGAGAATGAAGAGGGAACTCAACCTAGTGCAGTTCACGAACATTCCCAAATGTACCGGGGATAATAGATTCAATATTTTTCTATTAGGTTTTTAAAACTATTTATCACATTAAACACACAACCACACTATTGTTTATTTGGTAAAAAGCAAATATCTGCTTACATTTGTAGTGATTGAAAGTGCCTAAGCTCGTGGTTGTGGTTGCATGACAGGAGTTAGTACCTCTACCAATTTGAACATCAAGTTTTTGGCCAATCTAAATATTTTTACAAATTTTGGATATAAAACTGTAAGGGATCTCTTTGAACAATAATATCTCTTTCCATCTGCCACTCCTTAGCTGCCTCCACTACATTTTTGTTAATTATGTCGTTCCAATTTGTCATTACAGTCAAAATAAAAAATAAAGATAACAGATGTAAACGCCAAAAGCTTAAGTTTATGGGTTATGTAAACCTATTTTCTTCTGATATTTTGACTTTCTCTCAGTCAGTACCAAGAGAAATCATTTGCTAAAAAAGAAAAATTGATTTCCATCACTTTTTGATAGAATTGGCTTCAAGAATACAGGATTACTTGGCCGCTCTCACTTTTTACCACTTTCTCTTACAATTTCTACTCCCTAAAACTCAAGAATACGGGCCCAGATGCGCGGCGCAGCACGACGAGCGTTATAACCAGGGCCGTATTAACTGTTTGAGATGCCCTAAGCTAGAATTCCCGGAGCGCCCATTTTTCACAAAAAATTTTTTGAAAAAACAAAAAAAATCATTCCCTCCTTTTCGCCCCTTTTTCATTCCAAGGCACCTTATTCACAGAGAAATAAGAGTTATTTTTGTTATCTTTGAACAAACCACGAAGGCTAAAAGCCTAAATACTAACGTACCGTGGGTGTCTTCAGCGTGGTAAGAGGGAGTTTGTTGAGACGGGACTTAAATACTTGAAGATTTGGAGGGGAAGGAAAGACCTCCGCGCGCAGCAGGTTCCACAATCTAGAAACTCTAGGGATAAAAGAACGAACAAAATGGGAAGTTCGGGGCCTGTCCAGTTGGACCGTATAGGGATGCATACGCGCAGAACCACGAGTTTCTCTGTTGGGAACCATGAGTGGAGGAACTATACTGGACAATTCTTCAGAGCAGAAGCCATGGAAATACCTATAAAAAAGCGATAAATCCCCAACAGCCCGACGATGGGCAAGAGAGGGAAGCCTTTTTGTAAGTGAAGGATCATTAATGAGACGAATAGCTCTTCTTTGAATAGAATCAAGAATGCTTAGGGTTGTGGGGGACGCCATGCCCCAGATATGAGAACAATATTCCAAGGGAGGTCGGATTTGGGACACATATAAAGTGTATAAATTAGAAGGTGAAAAATACTTTTTGGCTCGAAAGAGAAATCCAAGGTTTTTAAAGCTGCCATGGCTATAGATACAATGTGTTTATGCCAGTTAAGGTTGCTTTTAAATGTGACGCCCCCAAGATTGAAGGTGTCTTTGCTCTGTAAAACTTGACCGCTCATAAGTAGAGGATGAGTATTTGATGACTCATTTCGCGACAAGGAACATGATTGTGTTTTGGATGCATTAAAGTGTAAACAAAGTGTAAATAGTTTGATAAATAAAATGTTTTGATTAGTAATCTCTTTAATAAAAGATTTTATATTAATTATTATTATATTTCTCAACAGACTAGGTTCAAAAATAGAAATGGCTGCACCTATAGCGATAAGGATTATAAACTGGTTTATTTTGCAGCAAATATATTAAAGATTTTTAAATTAACGGTGTTAAAAAAATATATTAGAACATGTAAAGAAGAATTCAGCTGAGAATAAGCCAGAGGCTATGTCGAATTTTATGACTCTTCTCAACAAAGATCGACAGTCATTTCAGTATCCAATGCCAGTAATCGTGCTTGGCGATTTCAATGTCCTCAATAAGGAACTCGGCTTGGTCTCTTTAAAACTGACCCTCAAGGCTGCGCAGCCGAAATCTTCGCAGTCAGTAACTCTCTTACCAACCATCAGTATGACTCCTACCTACTTTCCTAGAGTCCCAAATTATAAAGCTCAAAACCCAGTTTGATCTCTTTCTTACTTAACCCTGAACTCTATGAAGCATCTGCTATCTGCCCTCTAGGTCGCCTGCAGATCATGGCTTGATTACTGCATCTTTTACTCTGGCCATCCTGGGAGGTAAATGAATGCATGCCACCACGCAACCGTATGGCACTGCCAACCCAGCCGACTGGGATGGACCTTAGGGACTTTTTCGCCAACTTCGTACCCTGGGACAATCGTTCGCTTTTTCTTTCCCAGGACCCTGACCTGGAAATTCTGTAAAGGAACTGTCCGAGTCAATTTTCTGTTGGGCGTTCAGTACCTGCGAACTCTCAACACCAAGAAAACCACCAAACCCTCTGACCACAAACCTTGGGTCACTGAAACACATGTGACAAAGAGCTAGACTTCTTTAAAGCCCAGGCTCACGAGAAGTTTCTACAGGATCCTGTAGTCCAGAATCCGTCAGGCCTGCATTGAAGCAAGAAACCACTACCACCAAACAATCTCAGAAGCCAAAGACTCTTTGATAACCGTATAAATACAAATTACTTTCTTGTTCAAATGGCAGTACTCAGGTCCTTGCCAAAAACATCAGTAGAAATTTCTGTACCAGTTCTTTTTCGTTATCTTTCTAATCGACGTATATCAGTCATTGTTGATGGCCACTCTTCAAGCTTTCACGAAATTAATGCTTGAGTGCCTCAGGGTTCAGTACTAGCACCAACTTTGTTTCTTCTTCACATCAACGCCTTTCTTTCTTCCACAACCAATCCCATTCATAGTTATGCGGATGATAGTACCTTTCACTCCACTTTTCAGGTTCTCAAACCAATCTCTCAACCCGACTTGGAAAGCAAACGCAGGGCGATGCAGAGATCTCTTTCACAGGATCTCAATTTGATACTGGATTAGGACGCCAAAAGTAATGTCGTTCAATTTAATGCATCCAAAACACAACAATGTTCCTTGTCGCGAAAAAAATCATCAAACACACACCCTTTGCTTATGAGCGGCCATGTTTTGCAGGGCGGGGGCACATTCAACCTTGTGGGCGTTTCATTTGAGACTAACCTTATCTTGCATAAACACATTGTATCTATAGCCGCCGCGGCTTCAAAAAGCTTGTATTTCTTTTTCGAGCCAAAAGTATTTTTCTCCTTCCAATTTATACACTTTGTATGTGTCCCAAATTCGACCTCTCTGGAATATTGTTCTCATGTCTGGGGAATGACATCCCCCTACAACCCTTCAAAGAAGAGCTGTTCGTCTTATTAATGATCCTTTACTTACTCAAAGACTTCCTTCTCTTGCCCATCGTCGAGCCGAGGGAGATCAATCGCTCTTTTATAGATACTTTTACGGCTTCTGCTTCGACGAATTATCCAGTATAGGCCCTCCTCTTGCAGCTCCCAACAGAGAAATTCGTGGTGCCGCACGTATGCATCCCTATACGGTCCAATTGGACAGGCCTCGAACTTCCCATTTCGTTCGTTCTTTTATCCCTGGAGTTTCCAGACTGTGAAACCTACTGCCAGCGGAGGTCTTTCCTTCTCCCCCAAATCTTCAAGTTTTTAAGTCCCGTGTCAACAAACTCCCTCTTACCTCGCTTAAGACACCTACGGTACGTTAGTATTAGGCTCAGCCTTTGTGGATTGTCCAAAGATAAAAATAAACCACATGTTAGCATCATACCACAAAATACACTTTTTGGATTTTTATTTTGGCTAAGATTTAAAAATAATTTCAACAAGAAACGAAATGCATTTGCAATTATTTTACTGAGCTAATATATTTATAAAGATAATAATGAAGTAGCTCTTTAATACGTAAAAAAAATAATGTGTCATTACTTTGCAATACAGTATTAGTAACGTTGTATGATAAACTTGTGTTTAAATATTATATAGTTATAGATATTTTGTAAGTGATATCACCTTTGTGAAATATTAGAAACAATAATGTGTAAGTACTTTTTAATTTCAGTGTTTCTTAAGATGTCATAATTAGGCGGATTAAGTTAAAACTCCATTAAAATATAAACTTTTCTAAGTAAGAAAAAGGTAATCAACCGAACTAAAAATTAGAAAATAATTTTTCATTAAAAAATATTGTCACTTCATAGTAAAAAGCGTGGAGTGCTTAATACTATTAAATGTTATAATTATTATATTTTGCCAATATCTATGATGGAAAAGTTATGGAAAAATAGTAAAATGCACCCACGTTTTACTATGAAGTGAAGATATATTTTTAATGAAAAATTATTTTTAATTTTTAGTTCGGTTGCATATAAAGCGGTATTTTTAGTTTTTAATTAACTACTAATTATTTTTCATTTTTTAGTTCGTTATATTGCACAAAATTCTTAATATAACAGTAAATTAGAACATACTATTTAATTAAGCAGCAAAAGAAAATAACCAGCCCCCTAGCAAATGACAATGGTAGCAAATTTTAAAATTTCAAGATTGCAACTCACTAAAAATTTTCTTCTTCATTAAGTAGCAAGTTTCAAATTTTGCCAACAGATGGCAATCCAGGCAATGTTTGGACCGTTGCCAACATTTGCAATCCACCTAAAAATTTCTTCTTCATTTAATAGCAAAGTTTGAAATTTTCCAACAGGTGGCATCCTAGGTGTTGTTTTTATAATATAATGGAATTTTTTTCCTGGCGATTAAAAAAAAGATAAAGGGGATACTGTTTGGCAGATTATTGCATTGTCATGGGTCCTTAATACATGTGCAAAGTTTCAAAGAAATCTTATTTTCCACTTGATCATAAAATAGTCTATATATTACAGTAGTTATTACTGATCCCAAACACTTTTGAAAATTTAATTTAACAATTTTACAAAATTTTAGTACTTTTAATTAAAAACAGATTTTAACACCGTTAAAGATATAATGAAATTTCAGATTTGAGTCAAATACTTGTATTTTAGTAAAACATAATAACCAAAATTGGTCGCCAATTAATATATTGTTAATTAATTTTTAAGTTAACAAATGAAGATTTTACTGATATCTCGGTGCGTAGAAGTTGCTTTTTTATCGGTTGCATGCGTTATTTATTGAAGTTTAAGATTCCGGAAATAAAATTTCACTGCTCGCGATTAATTTAAACAACAGGCATTTATTTATCACTGCGCATGCCGAGCGCGTCAGAATACTGGGCGGCCGAGCGTCAGACTACTTATTGCAGCTTCAGTTAGTTATAATTTCAAATTACAATAAAAATAGAATTGTCAAACGAATTTTATTATTATTATTATTATTATATAGTAATAGAAACAATTTAATTTTTCATTACTAAACAAAACAGGAAAAGCAAACAAATTATTGAATATTTGATTTTTTTATATTTAATAGATTGCAACATTTATTTACTCGACCCATTTTAAATCACAAAAATTATTATTAGTAATAGACTAAGAAACAGAACACAAATTTACACAACAGTTCTTATTTTTAATAACTATTTAACTCATGCACGTACGAACTCGTTTAACAAATAAATTGTAATGACTACTGAAATTCTTTTGTTATTTATGTGGAGGAGCAAGTAACAAATGAAAATCGTAACCGAGCGGTTTTTTTTTATTAAAAATGGAGTACTTACTCGTAAATCTAAACATAATAGCTTATTAAATTACCAAACAACAACAAATATTAAAGACGAGGTTTTATAACATTTTTAATTAATTATTTATTAATTTTCGCTGCTTAACGTAATGATAAAAATAATTTTATTGCGTTAATCATAATATTTTTTAAGAATAAAATTTGTTTAACCATAATAATAATAATATATAATAATAAAATTCGTTTGACAATTCTATTTTTATTGTAATTTGAAATTATAACTAACTGAAGCTGCAATAAGTAGTCTGACGCTCGGCCGCCCGGTATTCTGACAGCGCTCGGCGCCTGGCGCGCAGTGATAAATAAATGCATATTGTTTAAATTAATCGCGAGCAGTGAAATTTTATTCCGGAATCTTAAACTTCAATAAATAACGCATGCAACCGATAAAAAAAACTTCATATTTTTACCGAGATATCAGTAAAATCTTCATTTGTTAACTTAAAAATTAGTTAACAATATGATAATTAACGAATAATTTTTAGTTATTAATATTTTACTAAAATATAAATATTTGACTATAAATCCTGAAAATTTCATTAATTTATCTTTAACGGTTGATTTAAAATCTATTTTTTAATTAAAAGTACCTAAAATTTTCATTGTAAAAAAATTGTTGTTAAAATTAAAATTTTCAAAAATTGTTTGGGGGATCAATTTTGCATGGTAACTACTTATGAAAAAAATATATAGACTTTATTTTTATGATCAAGTGGAAAATAGGGGGTCCACTTGACGTGAGTGCTAACCCCCATTTTGCCATAACACCTTACTAAAATTCAATTTTTACCTTTTAACGAACAGGATTTTTTTTTTCTCCCCTGTCTTGTAGATTTTTTTGTGAACATACCGATATAACTTGCTCTGTTATATGAAATTTCGCCTTATATACCTATATTTGCGGTTTTTAGGTTATCTGTTGTGTATTTTTAAGCTTAAGAATATACTTTTTGGGCATTTTCAGACAACCCCTAAAATGTTAAAATTATGATGTAATATTTTTACCCCAATAGATGTCTCATTTTTAACCCTAAATGCGTCTTAAATTACCCCAAGTCTTTTCTCCTCTAATCTCATACTCCTCTTGAAAAATACAATTTCAAAAGCGTCAGATGCCTACGTCAGAGACAAGAATGAGGATGTCTATAATTTTATAATTAAAATAATAAAAGAAAATAAAAAATAATTATATATTAAAAATATTATTATATTATAATAATTTAATCTTTTTTTTAACTCTTAGTTAACACTACAACAATTGAATCAAGAAATTTTTATTATGCAACTAGATATGATTTCCGGCTTCGCTCGGAAGTTGATATGAGATTACGTGGTAGTTGAAATAAAAAAACAAACTATGACGTAAAAAATAAAAAAAATTATTGAAAACATTTTCTCATTATTTATACTACTTGTTTGTAAACAACAAATAAATTGTGTGTGTATAAATACACAAAATCCAGCAAACACTATTTGCCGAGCAATATACATTTTTCATATTGGCATTGATGTTACGTTTGGGCGGGGGCAGATATAACATTGATGGTAAAGCATTGGCAATTGGTGGCAATATTATGCCAACATCTAATACGCATTAAAAAGTTAACCCTTAATAATCACTCAATTTCCAAACCATTTTACATGCAGGCGAATTACCGGCAAGCATACAAAAATGGCGGCATACCAATCCTGATTAAATAAAGCATGCTTTGTGCAATTGTTTCCTACGTGGTTTTCTAGCTTTTTAGTTTCTTTTTAAAGAAAAGAGCTTTTAGTGGACATAAATAAGTGTATTCATTACCTAATTAGTGTGTGTTGTGTGATTAATTGGTGATGGCTAGTCAAGAAGGCGGGTTATTCAAGTAGACTGTTAGGAGCTGTAAACATTTCGTTTAAAACCTTTTAAATTTGTAGTTACCTAAAAAATTATATGAAATCAGGGAGTTGCCTTACTAACAGTTTTAAAGACGTGTTAATGAAAAAAATTATATATATTTAATAGTTTTTTTAACATTTAACTCCTTTAAAATATTTCTCCCTATGCTTTGGATCTGAAAATTGAGTGTAAGTGTCCCTTAAATACTTACTATTTTAAAGTGTTTCCTTTTGATTTACTATCTTTTTTAAATTTTGTTACATACTTTTTTTGGTTTATTACGGTATAAAAATTTATATTATGTAATTTTTTTATTGATAAAGTTTTCCTGCCTTTTTTTCTCATTTTTTTCGATTACAAAATTCTAAATATGTTATTTAACTTTTTGGGACATTCAACTTATAAAACTTGCAATACTTATTAAATGATAAATGCCATTATCCTAAACGCATTTTTTGCCAATAACTTATTAATGATGGATGCCATCATCCTAAACGCATTTTTTTGGCATAAATTATTAATAGACGGATGCCATTACATTATCTGCAACACGTGGCCTAATAACGGCCAATTGCCCACTTTCGCGTCTTTTTGATACCTTTTTGCCAATGCCTTGCCATTAAAGAGTGTTGGCGATGCCAGTAAATTAAATGTACAACGCCGGCAACAACTTGTTATATGGGAATGTAATAACTTTAGTATAGTAACAAATGTAATTTAAGACTTTATTGAAATTGGAATTTAAAATTTCTCGCCATTACTACACATGCTGCAATTGCTCGCAGCGCCTTTCGAAACGCAACCCAAATAACCGTTGTTCTAAATTAAGTTCAAATACTCGACAACAGATGGCGCCACTACACTTAATATCCAAATTGAAGGGTTGAAAGAGTCCTTATATCTTTAAAAATACGCCCTTTAGGGTAAAACGGGAACTTTCTTGTTCGAGGGGGATAAAGGGCTATCACCTATATAAATCCCTTTATCGTATCGGAACTCCTTTTCAAGTTTTATCGGCACGCACATTTTATCAACTTAGCTTTATTATACTCTAGCTATGATTCCCGGCTTCGCTCGGGAGTTGATATAAGACCCAAATAACCGTTGTTCTGAATGAAGTTCAAATACTCGACAACAGATGGTGCCACTACACTTAATTTCCAAATTGAAGGGTTGGAAGAGTCCTTATATCTTTAAAAATACGCCCTTTAGGGTAAAACGGGAACTTTCTTGTTCGAGGGGGATAAAGGGCTATCACCTATATAAATCCCTTTATCGTATCGGAACTCCTTTTCAAGTTTTATCGGCACGCACATTTTATCAACTTAGTTTTATTATATACTAGCTATGATTCCCGGCTTCGCTCGGGAGTTGATATGAGACCCAAATAACCGTTGTTCTGAATGAAGTTCAAATACTTGACAACAGATGGCGCTACTACACTTAATTTCCAAATTGAAGGGTTGGAAGAGTCCTTATATCTTTAAAAATACGCCCTTTAGGGTAAAACGGGAACTTTCTTGTTCGAGGGGGATAAAGGGCTATCACACTATATAAGTCCCTTTATCGTATCGGGACTCCTTTTCAAGTTTTATCGGCACGCACATTTTATCAACTTAGTTTTATTATATATAATGATAATGATATCTTGGTTGAGTTTATTTTTTTTTTTAGATTTTGTATTAAAGAACAAATACCACTACATTTTGATATTTGCTGAATTGTTTAATACGATTTTTTGTTTGTGTGTAATCAGTGATAAAGGTCTTGAACAAAAAGAATCTTATAATGAATGTAGTAATGTTCGCTGGAACCGACGAAATTGTGTAACCAGATATCGATCCGTATGGCCTGGACCCACCACTTTTTCCTGTTTTGACTCATCGCTACACGAAATTTACACGTCAAATAATCAAGTCACCACAAAAACTCATTTTATTGTTAAAAAATCTTATCTAAATTCTTTGATAGCCGATGAGAAAACGTGGCCCAGACTTACAGAACTTACTTTGGAAAAAGCGAATATATCATCAATTATACCTGGATTTTTACTGGATTTACAGACTTAATATTTTTAAGCATTACACATAACATCATCACCGATATTGACGATGGCGTATTTAGTACTTTGGATAGCTTACAAAACCTAAATTTATCGCAAAACTTAATTTATCACTTAGGTACTCATTCGTTTTTGGGGCTTGCAAATTTGCAAACCCTTGATTTAGGTAAAAATAGAATAAGCATTTTGCCAACAAATGTTTTTTACCTCTGGGAAAACTAAGTTATTTAGATTTATCAGAAAACATGATAACTGAAATAGGAAATACCTTAAAGTTACCCAATTTAATAAAGCTATTTTTAAGGCAGAACAATTTAACAGAATTTAATTTTCTAAATGTTACAAATAAAGGTTTAAAAATGCTAGACTTATCTCATAACCAAATAAGAAATGTGGAACAATTAAAAACAGTTCAAGCAGATTATATTGATTTAGGATTTAATTTTATTGAATCAATTGAAAATATTGGTCAAATAAGAAAATTTGTAATCAAAAATAATCGTATAAAAATATTGCAAGAAAATTTTGTTTCAGATTCAATAACTGAACTTGATCTAAGTTTTAACTTTATAACAAATATCTCCTCCAAAGCATTTCTTCACAGTACAAATCTAAAAACTTTACGTTTAGATCACAATAACTTCAAAGAACTGCCTACCAATTGCTTTGAGAAACTCGAAAAGTTAGAATTTCTAGATACATCCTATAATAATATTACTCACCTAGAATTTGGTACTTTCAATAACCTTAAAAACCTAAAAATCCTTAATATATCACATAACGAAGCTGAAGTGGATTTTCATGCATTTTTAAAATTGTCTAATTTAAAGAATTTAAACTTTGAAAATATCTATTTTAAAAATTTAGACCAGTTTTTTTTGATACTCATAGTAAACTTAACGAAATGACAATGAGTGAAAAATCTTGGAATTGTGGCGAATTGGCAAAAATAATTCATATAACGGAATTAAAAAATATAAGTGTAACTAAAGGACGGACAGATTATTCCAGTAACATACATGGAATAAGTTGTGTTAGTAATTTTGAAAGTTTTAAGTCTATTAAAAATGGTACTAAAGAAACGTTAGACGTTCTAAGCGAAATAAATAGCGAACTAAAAACCAATTTTTTAATTTTCGGAATAATACAGTAGAAAAATTGTTAAATGTTTTAAACAACATAGAAAAGGAAATTGAAAATGATGATAAACCTTTCAATGATAATAATTCTGCAATGGAAAATTTGCTTAAACACAAACAAGAGGATAAGACTGACGGAAAATTCTACGTACTTAATCTTGCATTTATTAATGTTTTATTAATGTTTGTGGTATTTTTGCTAGTAATTATTATATTAAAGTTAAAAAAACCAAATAACAGGAATTTTAGAGAAGAAATTGACCTTTTGGGGTAGGTTTTTGAGTACTACTTTGTACCAAGGGATGTAAAATTTATGATTTTATTAATTTTTTTATTTGTATGTATTTGAATGTAAGGCCTATACATATATTTTTAAATAAATTTATTAAAATAAAAAATAAATTTTATTTGCATATTTTTTTACGATAACGTTAAAAACTTAGGTTTGTACATTAGTTCATACTTATTTCAATAGTAAATAAGTGAAGTAGGCTAAAAAAATGTCAAAACACCAAAAATTTAAAGAAATTGTCGTTATTACAGAAAAAAATTAAAAATAGTTTATTCTTTTAAATAAACAAGTTGCATATTTAAAAGGTATTTTTATTCCTAAACAACTTTCCTGTATAAAAATTTAAGATAACTCTTTGTTTGACCTCCGGACAGTGCGGACGTGCGTAGAGGACTACAAAGTTCTTCCCGGAGTGGCGGCTAGAGGTGTCGTACGAACTTTTTTACCTTCGGGGATCAAGGAAAGATTCACGCTAAATTGACAGTATCTTTCTTCTGGATCTAAGCGCTGTGAGCGAAGATTCCTATAAGCTGATGGTATCCTGTTTGGTGGTGAACACGAGGTATTTCTTAAATGGCGGGAAATAGACGGGCGTGCCATGGGAACTGTCAGTAGTGAAAGTGAAGGTTATACGTAACACCAGTAGCAGATCTTGGTTTGACAGCCGAGAATTTATGCATTGCATCGATTGTTCAATTATTTGTTTTCTTTTTGGAATTTCTGGGAGCTACGAGCTCGAATATCCAGATTTTCCGCCGACGAAGCCCTGGAAAGCATAGTCCGGAAGGGGAGAGTGGTGGATTGGACCTGAAGGGACCAAAACCAAGAAAAAAATAGAGAGATAGAGAAAAATTTAAGATATTATAAAAATTAAAGGTACTTTCATCTTAAACAAAATGCATATTTTTTGTGACGCCTCGTATACCACTGGCAAAAATTATTAACTGAATAAACTATTATTTAAAACCATCTCTCTATAAAGAGTTATGACATTTTGCCATATTGGTGGTGATTATTTTAACGTTACTAAAAACAATTTTTGGCCATGTTTTTAAATGGGATATGTGTCTGGGGAGAAATAATATTTTTAATAGTATAATTAGAACAACCGTTTACAAAAAACTTTTTAATTACTTTTAAGTTGCATCCTCATCAACTTTTAATAAAAAACATTTGGGATTTCATCTTTAAATAAATATCCCTTTCAAAACAAAGGAAAAAAATGCACAAAGTCCAGCCGCCACTGGATTGATCATCAGCTGTCGAAATACAGTGACTTTACCCAGTCTTGCCAAATATTTAAAAGTATTCAATTTATTGCTTCTTATTATTGGTATATAATTATTTATAAAACATTTTAAAAAAATTAAGAGAGAACTTTTTCCAAGTTTGTAAACAAGATAGAATAAAAACTTTTACGGCTTAAAAGCCGTATTTTTTTATTTGCTCAATCGAAATAGGATGTCAAATTTGTACAAAAGTTAGTGGAGTGAATATTTTGTCAGAAATAATCATTTAAGTACCGCTTAAGACGCCACCAAACTAAAGCTGAAGTAGCCTTCTCAAGTAACAAATAACAAGGCCAGATTTTATCCAAATTGGATAAGAAATATTTAAGATTTTAATAAAAAAACCACCCTGTATCTGGGAAGCAATGTATTACCAAACCCATGTTAATATGAACTTCTTTTTTCATTTTTATTATAGTAAAATCTGCCTTTAATTTTTTAACAACATTTTGTAACATCCTGTATTTAAATTAATCAGACTATGCAGAACTTTTTATAAACAATATCTTTTTTCATGAAATTAATAATAAAAAAGTCCTACGGTGCAAAGTTAAGTAGACATACTGTATATCTTCAAGCCGTATGTAAAGTGTTGTGAATAATTTAACTATTGCATTAAAATTTTTTTGTTACAAACTACGTTAACTTTTACAATCCCGAAATTTTCGGGATTAAATTTCTTAAACCCCGGGATTTTTGAGGATCACTAAAATGTAATATTTTCAAAATAATCGCATGAAACAAAACGCACTCAGTTTTTAAACTACGGGGTGTTAAAATAAAAATAAAACAAAAAAAGGTCCTGTTTTTAAATATTTAACACTCAAAAACTAAGACTTTTAGAACATATTATGTTCATATAAAGGTTTTTTTCTTATTTTTAATTGTAGAATCACCACTAAAGTTACTGGTCACCCTGTATGTATGTAGGTAATTTGAATGAAATTGATGAAAACTTTGATGTCTAAAAGGTGGGGTTTATCAACTTTAATAAAAAGTACCTTATTTCTTAAGTTTTTGATTGTCTATAAAATGGCGCCCCCAGCTTTGCGATATCTGTTAAAATAAAAAAGTTATGATGTAAATAAATTTTAAGTTTTAGGTAAAGTGCCCTCTGGCGGTATTTAAAATCTGCAAAGCTTGATTCGTGTGCTAAATATCAACTAGATTGGTTAAAAAATAAATGCAGTATAGCGAAAAAACAAAAATAAATATTAAACTTTTAACCTCTGTAACTTGGTAACTATTGAGACTTCGACATTTTGTCAAAGGACTTACTAACATTATTTTTTATTGCAGAATGACCCCATAAAAAATTTTCTAACGCATTTTCCAAACACCCTGTATTTTAATTAGTTGCATTTTTTGTACTATACCCTCAAATCCCAGGATCGTCTGTGCCCAGTCCCAGAATCCTGGAATTGGAAAAAAGGCTCGGGAATATATCCCCCATTCACAAGTCGTAAAAATGAGAAATTAAAAATAATTTCAAAAACAATAACAAAAAAGTATATTGAAAAAAATATAAAATATAAAAGTATTTTTAGTTATTATAATAGAACCAGCATTCATTACACAGCCACATTCCGGTGGGAACTCTGTCCATTTGAGGCCTCAAACAGTACATGTGATATCCTGTATCACAACCATCGCAAAGAAGCATGCTTTCTTCGTTGTTGTACAATCCACAAATTTCACAGAACGTAGGTTGGTTAGCATGACCCCATGAATCTGTAACTTAGGTAAAAAAACGAAAATTTAGAATATTAATAAAAAAACTATTTTTTTTTAGTTGAAGACGCTTCACCTTGGCAAAAAAAGGCATATTTTCAAGCCTATGTTTATAGAAACTTTCTTTTCAATAATAATAGCTCATAATAGCTAGGAAGCCCTGGACCATTTTTCTAAGTCATTACTAACAATCTTATTTTTCGTTAGTAGCTTCATACAGGGTACACACTTTGGTGGTAGCATACAGGGGTAGCAGAGATTAAACATTTTCATTTAATAAATATCAAAAAACTAGGATGAAGTACCTCGCAAATTTAATCAACAGAAAAAAAATCAGCTGGTTGGTAGTTATTTTTCACGACATCGGTAACCATGTTGATGGTAGGGGACTCTTTAATGATACCTTATATTTTATAGGACAAATATTTTTACGGTTCATTTAGATAATTATTTTAAAAATTACCAGAAAAAATTAATGTTTGTAATAAATTTTTGATATCTGACCAATAAACACATTGAATTCTGGCTACCCCTGTAAGCTACCACCAACGACATTGTTGTAAGGAAAAAAGTTGGGGTCTCGCCAACATGATTAAGCTACTCACGAATAATTAGCTTGTAAGTAATAACTTTTAAAAATGGTCCAGGGATTCCTATAAAACGACCTATAATTTTGCAATTGGGACAACTAAGGTGATGTTCCGTAAATTTTACCGACCGGTAAATAGCGGTTTGACATTAGTTTGACAGCGGTAATCGGTAAAAGCGGTTCGTTTTGGTACGATTTGATTTATGTAAATTATTGTTTTGTGATTAACCCATTTGTTTATTATTTAACATTTTTCAGCAGTTTTCAAGTAATAAAACGCTTATAAAATGATTTCGTACAATGACGTCTCAGTGAGCACCACCGACTGACTTTTATTGTACTTTAAAAAATGATACATGGAATCGCCCCTTGAAGTTTCGCATAGTAGTAAACACCCTGTATATTTTTGGTATTATTTATTTATGGACTTAAAAGTAAAAAAAAAAATATTTAACATAAACGAAATACCTATAACGACATTATAACAAAAAAAGATACAATACGCAATAACGAATCCACGAAAAAAAAACAAACCTGAAAATATTTTCGTTTAAAGACAGCTCTTTAGCGAAGCCGTGCAAACAGCGAAAGGTACTAACAGTATTTTTTTCTCTCGCTCCGTGTACCTATTGGTTTAAAAAAGGGCAAAGTCTTCTCCGACCAATGAGCACGTTCTCAGTAATAAACCGAAAGCATCGAGATGTTTTGATCGGTAATTGCGGTTGACAGTTAAGACCGAAAGTTTAGAAACCCCGTTTTAAAACCTTACCAGAACCAGAAAAACCAAGAAACCCAATATCTTGGGTAACTTACGGAACGCAGTTTAATAGGTAGTTTCGGTTGACAGTTAAACCGAAATTTTGAGAAACCACGTTTCATAATCTAACCAGATTTTAGAAATTGGAAGGTTACGGAACGGGAACCAGAAAAACCAAAAATTGTGGTTAACTTACGGAACGTCACCTTTATTTCTAATAACTATCTCGTCTTTCGCCATTTTGTCAACAACGGTATATTTCGTAAATGTGTGAAATTGTGTGAAATTCAAAAACGAGTTATGAGGAGTTTTAGTAACCAGAGCATTATTTAAGAAATATATTTAAATTGGTGCTATAAAACTCTCCTACGAACATGCTACAAAAATTTGGCTTAGCATTTTTTAATATACCATACCAGGGTGCCTCGAAAAGTGCGGGAAATTTTGACGATCTAACCTAATTTGCCTTAGCTTCAAAGAAAATTATTTCAAAAATATAAATGACAAAAATTTATTGTGGTTTAAGTTTTTGATAAATAATTTTATTAATAATTGTCAGTGCCGTATTATCCATTAGGCTGACTAGGCTACAGCCTAGGGCGCCATGGAAAAAGTAGGCGCTAGACAGGGAGTAATAGGCGCTAGACAGGGGAGTTTTTAAAAAAATTAGATCGGGTGGGGATTAGAAGTAATTTCACTGTGAATAAGATGCCTTGAAATAAATGAAATAGGGGCGAAAAGGAGAAAGGAGGAAATGCCCTTTTTTTTGGTCATCAAATCTTATTTCGGGTGGTGAAGTAAGGAAGGCAGCTGGCACTGAAAAGGCGCTACGGAGGTAAGGACCTTTTTTTTGCTCTTCAAAATGCAAAATAGGCGCTCCAGGAATTTTAGCCTAGGGCGCCTCATACACTTAATACGGCCCTGATAATTGTATAGGTACAGACTGACCACTAAGAGTAAACCACCTTTATTTTTAATTTTTAGGCAAAATAACATTTTAAAAATTTGTTTCAAATAAAGGTTGTAACCGATAAAAGAAATAAAACTTTTTTTTTAATGTGCCTAATTTAACGCAAACACCTTGATTACATTCATTTACTGCTGGAAAACTGTCTCGTGTATAAATTCGGGGGAAAGAATGTGTTTAAGCAAATTATAAGAAAATTTTAGGCTTTTTGATTGTAAAAATTTAAAATAATTCACTTTTGATAACACGAAAATCGATTTTATGAAAATTTTTATGCTTCTGTGAAGGAAATAAAGTCGTTGATAATATCCACATTTTGCCGCTTCAATTTAAAAAATAATATTAATAATCTACATCTTGCTCAAAAATTAAAGACAAAGATAGTTTAGCCTTGAAAAAAATCATGTTTTTGGGATTTTTGTATAATATACATTTTCTTCTCGTAAATCATAGTTATTGACAAGAAAAAAATGACTTTTTTAATTATTATTTTATCCATTTGTCCTTTTGTAAACCCTCAGTAATGGTGTTATTATTGGTACGAATCAACTTAGAATAGAACGGATGGGTTTTAATAATAGGTAATATTTATTAATAAAATTTGTCACTTTTTAAAATTTTGCAGAACTTGGCCACTAAAAAGTAGGTAATGATTAGGTTTTAACAGACTATATTCAATACAGGGAAGAAGGTATCGTCCTTAAGGTGTAAAGTTTTAGGCAATTTAGACTCTGCGGCAAAAAAGTAATCCCAAGAATATTCTACAATTAGTGAATTTGGAAGTAGCCAACGTAAAATATTTTTATAGTAAGTGGACACCGATTTGTGGGTATTAAAAAATCCCAACAACCAACAAGTACTTTAAACCATCCATATTTATACATACCCATTGAAGCTGCTAACGATTTGATGGGTATCTGCTTTGACACTTTACCAGCAGGATCCAAAATCAAAATGGACCTGTATTCCTTGCGATCCACCGGACATGTATTTTTAGTTTTGGACCATTCTTCTAAGCAAGAAAGACAAAACGTATGATGGGCACAAGTGTCTGTAATTCCAAGTGTTTGAGACCTAAATACTTTCAGACAAATTGGACATTTTTCGGATTCATTCGAGTCTGAATCAGACGAATCTTCTTTCACTGACGATGATGCTTGATGAACATCTACAATTAATATTGTTGCATACATTATACTTACTGTTTTTAAAATAAAGGCTAAAAATTTAACAACCAGGTATATTCCAATTTACTTTTAATAAGATGTAAGATTCAAATTACTATTAAAACTGTATTTTGGCAATTTTGATTATTTTATTCTACATGACAGTACAGGGTTGTCCAACGAAGGGTAAACACCCTCGTAATCTCTTTATTTCAAAAGATATTGAAAAATGGTTTATACAAAAGTTGTAGGAATTTTAGAGGAGAATATGAGCAGTTTGCCATGAAAACAATTAAACATCTAATAAAAAATTTATACGAAAAAATATGGTTATCTTTTTTATTTTAAATGAAACACCCGGTATATTATGTGATTTTTGGATTCTCTAGAAACTTCTAAACCTTTTTCATATAGGGTGTTACATGTCTAAAGTTAAAAGTTTCGGAGCAATGGACAATTGAAAATCAGTAAAATGTCTTATAGCTTATTCTATTAAATAGGCTGAAATGCAAAAAATGTCAACAATGGGACACAAAATAAAAACCTTGAGAAAACTTATAATCTATTCTATTATAGCCACGCAATTTAATTCAAAAATAATGTAAAAAACGTAGAAAAACGGGGTTTTAAAAGGTGAAAATCAAATATTGTGTGACACTTTAGCTTTAAATCAAGAATTGTGTGCAAAAGAAGGGGGAATATAGTGAAAATAAGATTAGTTCAAATATCAACTTTGATGATGGATATCTCGAGAACGAAACGTTTCCGCCAAATAATTCTTTCAGATTCGTGATCAGCGCCCCAAAAACCCCCGTATACCAAATTTCGTCAAAATCGGAGTTGCTCCCATTTTCTAGAAAATTACCTCTATTCTTTCCTTATGAAAAAAAAAAAACTTCACAAGAGAAAAAAAAGGTTCTCATCAGATCCACACACATGTTAAAATGTTTTTTTCTCTTATGGGTGCATTGGCCCCCGTGCACCCACGTACTCGCTGCCACTGTCTGTAAAGTAGTGTATCAAAGTAAAAATTTAGCAAACATACCAGAATTACCCTCTTGACTTTCGATCTCTGAACTAGAACATGGAGTGAGTCGTGCAATTTTTCTTACATCTGAAGATTCTCGGGATTCAGCATCATCGGAATCGCTCTCAGATAAACTAGAAGAGGTACTTTCAGGTACTTTTCTTTTTCGATATGTTTGACTGTCGCTGCAACTCATGGTTTTATATAAACGAAACTAACTCAAAATAATTTCATGGTTCTTTTGTCAAATAGAAAAAATTATTAGATGTTTAGTTGACAGATAATGTGACAAACATGTCAAATTGTATTAAAAGAAATTAAAGTACGTGTAAACCAGTGGTATTATTATTAAAAAAATAACATTACTAATTTATTTTAAATAAGTTTAAATGACAGGTATGTAATGTATGTAATATTGCTTCGTGTGGGTATTTCACTAGCGTTGCAAGGTGGGGGCGGCCAACCCTGGGCCCCTTCTTCAAGGGGGCCCCCAAAAGGAGGGATTATTATAGAAAAAATATATACTTTTTGTTAGTTATGGTGAATAAGTTATTGTTTACAATAAAAAGTAAAGGGAAATGGGCAGGAAATTAAGAAAGGATATAATATTGTAAAGAAGGGCCTCCTTTAGAGGTTTTTTTGGTTGTCAACTTTTTTGTTAAGAAGACAAAGTATTGAAAGGGAGGACCCCAACCTAAACAAAGTATATCGTTTCATTGAGAGGGTCCCATTTTGGATTGCTATGAGCCCCGACTTTAGTTGCCTCCCCGTGTCCCCACACCTCTAGCTACGTCACAAGGTTCAGTTGCCAACATCTCATTTTACACCTTTTACAGAACTAAGACCTCTTACGTCCATTGCCGTAGCAAGGAATTCGGCCTGGGTGGGGGGGCGCCATTTAATACCCTAAGACTTAAAATAAATAATAGTTTTAAAAAACTAAAAAAACACGCTTTTATATGCAACCGAACTAAAAATTAGAATATAATTTTGCATTACAAAGAGCTTATATTACAGTAATAAAAGGTCAAACAATGAATCATAATTATATACCTCAAAATAGAATTATAATAAAATTTAAGATAATAACAGAATAATTCACTTCAGAGTAAAAAGCGTGGGGTGCATTTTACTATTTTTTCATAACTTTTCCCTCATAGATATTTCCAAATAAAAAAAAATAAAAAACAAAAAAGCGTGTTAATTTCATTTTTTAGTTCGATATATCAATTAGTTTTCTGCGGACATGTGATATTGAAATGTTTCACGAACTATTTCGTAATCTAATCATTTCATTTAAAGCTTCACTGTTGCATGGGGTTTCAGAACGCAACTACTCCGAACAAGTTTCTGTCTGCCTTATGCTGAGAGTACGTCCGAAACTGCACGCATGCGCAGATCGCGCACTAGCTCTTTCACTGTTACTCTCCTACAGAAAATTTATAAAAGAATTTATTTATCCTGGCGATCCTAATCAGGATAACGGGATACTGTTTGCAGATTATTGCATTGTTATGGGTCCTTGATACGTGTGCAAAGTTTCAAAGAAATCGAATCGCTGGAAGTTGGTGAAAATTAAGCTTAAAGATTCCGTTACATACATACATACATACATAAAAAGCGTGTTAACAACAATCTTTGGACAATCCACGAAGGCTGAAAGCCTAAATACTAACGTACTGTGGGTGTCTTAAGCAGGGTAAGAGGAAGTTTGTTAACACGGGACTTAAAAATTTGAAGATTTGGGGGGCTGGCAGTAGGTTCCACAGTCTAGAAACTCTAGGAATAAAAGAACGAACGAAATGGGAAGTTCGGGGCCTGTCCAATGGAACTGTATAGGGATACATACGCGCGGCACCACGAGTTTCTCTGTTGGGAGCTGCAAGAGGAGAGACTATACTGGATAATTCGTCGGAGCAGAAGCCGTAAAAGTATCTATAGAAGAGCGATAGATGTCCCACAGCTCGACGATGGACAAGAGAATGTTATAATCATCCATCTTTATTACCAGCCTACGATTACAATATTTTTAATGGTCTCTTTTATTTCAAAAACATATATCTACATTTCAATATAAGCTCATTTTTAAGAATTTCAACATGTAAAATTTTTTAATAATAGCCTGACAATTATTACCAGTTTAAAAAGCCATAAGAATGCATGCCTTCACATATTGCGGTTCTTTTTGACAACGGGCAATTTGGAGTTAGTTAAGGAATCGATGTCTTACGCGACGAGGCATGAAGAGCACTTCGGAGGTTTTGAGAGCAGTGGTAGGACATAGAGGCCTATATAGTATTTTGTGAATCTGTTGATAAGACTAATGATAAAATTGGGTATTAAAAATATAATAGTCCTTAAAGTTATTTTTTAATCAAGTAAGTCATAATTTTAAGAGTGTATTAATATAAAATAAGGTATTTTTAAAATCTTTGAGACACACTACAAAGGTTTGGTGCCCAAGTACAAGAGAGAGTCGTGTTATTACCTGGGACTCTTTGTTTGACCTCCGGACAGTGCGGACGTGCGTAAAGGATACGAAGTTCTTCCCGGAGTGGCGGCTAGAGGTGTCGTACGAACGTTTTTTACCTTCGGCATCAAGAAAAGATTCACGCTAAATTGACGGCATCTTTCTTCTGGATCTAAGCGCTGTGAGCGAAGATTCCTATAAGCTGATGGTATCCTGTTTGGTGGTGAACACGAGGTATTTCTCAAATGGCGGGAAATAGATGGGCGTGCCATGGGAACTGTCAGTAGTGAAAGTGAAGGTTATACGTAACACCAGTAGCAAATCTTGGTTTGACAGCCGACAATTTATGCATTGCATCGATGGTTGAATTATTTGTTTTCTTTTGGAATTTCTGGGAGCTACGAGCTCGATTATCCAGATTTTCCGCCGACGAAGCCCTGGAAAGCATAGTCCGGAAGGGGGAGAGTGGTGGATTGGACCTGAAGGGACCAAAACCAAGAAAAAAGAGAGAGAGAGAGAGAGAGAGTTATTACCTGAAATCCAACTGCCCTGGCCTCTCTTGAAATCTTGTTTTCTAATCTAAAATCTAATAAAAATACCTGCAAAATATTATGCATCAAAGCAATCCATGGCATACTTGGCAAAAGTAAATACATTGTGATCCATATTTTGCTAAGTAATATTTAAGTGACATCAAGGTGATACCATAGTACCGTATTATACCGAGATCACATTATTAGATATCTATTTAACTTAAAATTAATGTTTTATGCGATCAACAACGAAAATTAAAGAATTATCTTGACCGGGAAAAAAGTATGTGCAACTCGTAGGAAAAGCCTATTTCTGGACTCTCGGTGGTTGATGGACTCCAGCAACTCCAGGTTGCTGGAGTCCAGCGAACCCCACCATCGTCCGGAAATATATCGCTTTTCCCACACGTTACACAATATAATATTTTTAAAATGTGCTTGTCTAAAAGGGTTGCCATTTAAACAGTAGGTATAGTGTATCTCAAAGTATATCGCTTTGGCTTTTGACAGGCAATACCCCAATAAACCTTTAATGATTTATGACCTATTGTTATTGGGCAAACCTATGAGTTCATAATGACAGGGGTGGGCCAGGTATAAAAATCTCTTGACCATTTATATAAATATTTCTGCTACTGCTAATATTTTAGTTGTAGTGTTGAAATACCGTTTTTACATATGTCGCGTCGAAATCATTTGTCATTAGATGCAAAACAGGTTGTAAAAATGTGTATAAAACTTTAATCAGTAGGACAAGAAGCTTTAAAAGAAACCTGTCTACTTTCAAAATCTCCAATATCGTCGATAAGGGGAAGAAAAAAGCGAAGTGATTTTTGATCTCACCCTATAGACAATAGTGACCAAGACCTAATAAGAAGGAAAATATATTGTCTTTATAAAAGCGGAGTTGTTCCTACCTTTGATAAACTGAAAACGAAGCTAGAAAAAGACGACACTAATATAAATATTAGCCGTGCTACCCTCCATAGAGTTGTTTGTAAAATAGTATTTAAATACCGCAAAATAAACAAAAGACAAGTAGTAATGGAATCGCACTGATTACGCACTTGGAAATTTAATTACCTTCAAGAAATTAAAAGATATAGGTTAGAAAACAGATCCATAATTTACCTTGATGAAACATGGTTCGATACACACGACACAGTATCCAAAGGATGGGTGAATTTCAGTCAAAACTGTCAGATGAAAGCACCTTCAAATAGAGGAAATCACATTACCATAATACACGCTGGTTCGGAAGACGGATTTGTCCCAAACTGCTTGCTGTTGTCTGCAAAAAATATTAAGGATTCTAGCTTGGATTATCACGAGAATACAAGCGCAGAACTTTTTGAAAACTGGTTTCAAAATTATCTTTTAAAACATATTCCAAACAACAGTGGTATTGTCATGGATAACGCAAGCTACCACAGCCGTCTGCTACACAAAGCACCAGCTTCATCAAGTTTAAAAACTGAAATCTAGGAATATTTTTTAGAAAATGATATTTATTGTGAATTCAGTTACAAAAAAGCGCAACTTTTGGAAGTCCTAAATTCATATGCAATTAAAAAACAATATGTATATGACAATTTGGCTGAACAGGCTGGGCATACTGTCTTACGTCTTCCTCCGTATCACTGTATGTTTAACCCCATAGAACATTTGTGGAACCAAGTAAAATCAAAGATTAGAGCATAAAATGTTACACCTACTTTAAGTCCCAGTGTTATAAATTTGATAAAAAATGTAATTACTAATATACCAGTTGAGAGCTGGAAAAATTTAGTACAGCACATTATAAAAATTAAGTAGCCTTACATTTCTGTACAAAACAACATAAATCGTATTGTTATTAATCTCAACGATGACTCTGATAGTGAAACCGAATTAGATTTAGATATTTAGATAAAAATGTAATTACGTATAGATAGTATAGTTATAAATTTATTTATAATTATTAAAACTTTGCATATATTTAATTTCTTAATGTAATTTTAAGATTATACCTACTAAAATAAACAATAAATATAAATCTTTATATTATTAGAGTCCGTCCCTAATGTTCTGCCCTTTAATACCTACTGATCCGCTGTTTTATTGCTGTCGGCAGGTATATTGGAGTAAAATTATCTGATGAAAAGCACAAATCTAATATATACACTGTGATCACCAATAAAAGTCAATATTCAAAGTCCAATTAAAGGTAAAAAACCACGAAACACACAATAAATCACAGAAAATGTAAACAAACTGTCCAAACAAATCGGCCATTGAAAAATATCAAACACAAATATCGATTAACATTTTGGCGTGACTGCCTGCGGCAGCGTTGTCAAATTAAAAATATTCGATTCATGGTATATTTTCTTTCTCTTAATTAGATGTGAGCCAAAAAAGGACATTAAAGTTTACATGCAGAAATTGTAAACAACTTGGCAACCAGGGCAAAGCGATGATTGTTCCATCTACGATAGCCTGCCATGATGAAAGACAAAGACATATTTATTGGAACTTGCGTTAAACCAGAAAGAGATAAATACAATGGACAAATTGTTAGGACCAGTTAGTCGTCTCATTCTTGTCTCTGTTAATATCTTTTAAAATGTTACTTTATGTATAGTATTGCCTTACAAATTCAAAAATGGTTAAATATACAGAGTGTTCCATTTAAAATGATTAAAATGGTGGCAATTTCCGGTTAAACCGGAAGTGATTGGAAAGTGAAAATTATGCAAAAACTCTTCTTTTTCCATACCATTCTCCAAGACCAAGTCTAATATGTCAGTCGTACTTATAACTTATCTAATAGATTCATTGACAGTCGTTATTTCAGTTGTTTTTTTCTTTTTGATAAAAACCCTTTAGCTCCGTCCATGAATCTCATTCGCATTCGAGTCAAGCACGCGGCAAGCGACTCGCAGATGCGATGCCCAATAACAAGACGGGGGACGCTCGCGTCTTGTCGCCATGCATTTTTATTCCCCCCACGAATGTTTTAAGAAGGAGCAAGGCAAGGTATTAAGGAACCGGCCGACAAAGCTGAAAAGAATAATGATTCTTAATTTTCATTTCGTTCTTATACTCGAATACGTGACGAGAAATTTAACTTTTACTATGTCACAGGGAATTTTTTGCCAACTTTTCCAACTTGGACCATTTGTTAGGAAATTCAATAATGCTGTAGTAAAGTTGTCATTCTGCAGAACATCATCGGTCAATGTGAAATATTACGCGATAATAATGATCGGTCGTGTTTACTTTAACTATAAGACAACCATACATAGAGTGTTCTTAAAGTTGAATCGTTTATTTTAACAGCTCGTAGAACTTGGCAATAGAGACATTTTGCACCTCTTAAAATAACAGACGTTTTTGGCCTCCTTATGGTTATCGTTATTAAACATAACGATTACAGCAGCAGTTTTAGACAGAGATTTTGTCATTCACCGATTTTAAAGTTTACGAAAAATCAGTACTTACTTTTCTCCATAAGTTATATATTGATATTTAAATATATGCAAATAATTCTCTTGATTTTGTTTTTCAAAGTAGATGTAACAATACAGTATAAGCAAAACACAAAAAGTAAGGTTAGGTTTGGTAGTAGAATAAAAAGCAAGTGTGCCAGATTGTAATATGTAAATAGATTACTGATTTAAAACATCTTTAAAATGCAAGTCCGTTTTAATTTCTTTACATTATTTTATTTTTCTTACTGCTATGGATTTTTCGCTAATTAGAGCCTATGTATCAATGATATTTTAAATAATACGGCATTAAAATGTTAACCTTCTTAAATAATTGATATTAAAAATTCTACAATCCGACAACCACGCAGTTTAACAATAATGATAACGATAACGATAAGCTCTTCGGTATTCATCCGTAATTAAAGGAGTCCGGTATGGTTAATAACGATAACGGATCATGTTTGCGTTACTGCGCAAACTCAGAATAACGTTAACCACAACGGAATTGCAAAATAAGAGGTGCAAAATGTCTCTATTGTTAACTCCACCGATATTTTATTTGTGCTGCAGATTTTTTCTTTCATGACATCTCCCGAAGGCTTATGCCTAAATACCAGTGTACCGTGAGTGCCCAGTTACTGGATGTTTAACCCATTATTGTCGTGTTCCGTCAACGTTATCCAAGCACTGAAACATGCAGTTTTTGCATTTCACAGCACCTTTTAGACAACGCGGTAATGCCACCACAAATGTTATTTTTAAATAACTACTACCTAGGAATGGCAGAATACTACACAGTGGTTTGCCATTGCCAACTGTGAGGTGACGAGCAATGAAAAATCCGATGTCCGACTCCGAGATTCGAACCCGTATCGCTGCGGTGAGAGGCTGACACGCTAGCCACTACACCACTGTTCGCCACACGCTTACTATACTTGTTAAAATTAGACGTATAATCAATGCTTTATTTACACCGTATAATCATAATCAAAAATAAATATTCCTACTAAAAATCTACCGGACCCGACATTACCGTTTAAGCTTAGACTTCTGCCTGGATACACGTAATTTGTGCCCATACTATTTTCTCTTTTATTAAAGTACAGAAGACGTAAGTCGCGAATCAAAATAAAAAGACAAAGCGAACACAATTCTCGCGTTCTAGTACACGTATCTAACTTTATTGGTTGTGTTTATGCCCGGCTTGGGAAAATAGTTTTGATATTTAGACCTTGCGTTAAAGTAATTTAGAAGTAAGTTTTAAGCAGGGTATTTAAAAGTATTTTAATGGGATTATGGTTAATATGTGACATTAAATTATTTTTAACAAAATCGTTTTTCTTTTTGTTTATTTGAAGTGTGGGCACGTTCCCTTGTGCCCTTTACTATCAGCAGCCACTGGTGGTTGGTGCCTATTTTAAAAAGTACTTTGTAACTTGTTTTTAAATTTCTAGTTATGAGGACCATTTTTAAAGATTTATTGTATGTATTTTTAATAACTTAATGCAAAATAAAATATATTTCTGTCTTTTTCCTTTGTTTTTTTGTATTAATAATTAATAAATTTGTCCCCTTTATTTAAAAAACAAATCAAAAATACAGGCCCAATAAAAATGTTTGCCTCAACCCTGTGAGACATTGATTTTCTTATCTAACTCTTAAATTAATCGTATATAAAAAATTGTAGCGGTAAAATTTGAAGTTTGTTCAAAATGGCTGCCAACTCTCAAAATAGTTGTTGGTTTTTAGAATATTACTAGGTCTTGTACATTTGAACCGCCTTGTATATCTTAATTTACTTTTTTCGCTGTTTTGGTAACTCGCTAATACTTTCTTCAACTTTTGAATATATTTTTTTAAACTACATAGTATGTAATGCATTAATGGTCGAATATGCAGCTCTTAACAGAGAAACACGCAGTTCTTGGCTTATGCATCCTTATATAGTCCAACTAGAGAGGCCCTGAACATCTCACTTTAATTTTTTTCTTTATCCCTAATGTGCCCAGACTGTGAAATCTGCTGTATACGGAGGTTTTCTCTTCTCTTTTAAAAATTTAGGTACTTAGGTGTCGTGTTAACAAAGTCTCCCTCTTACTTCGCTTAACACAACCAGGTTACGTTACTTTTAAGGCTTTCAGTCTTTGTGAACTGTCCAAAAAAAATTTTTAAAGTAAAAATAGTAAAATCAAATGGAACGCTTTTAACAAGAAGTTATATAAACTCTTTTTATTGACTAACTTACAAGAAAAATTTAAACCTTTATCTAAATCGCCACTTTTTAATGAGCTTTCGTAAAGAAATACGATATAAAGAAAATTTTTAAAGAAAAGTTTCTAAAACGAACGAGAGTTTTTAATTGGTGCATTTTAAGTTTAAAAACACAAGTTGGCCGAACTGGAAAGTAGCGAAAAATGCTTAAGTCAGGAATCCCCAGGGATCGCAAATACACAGGGCTATCCGGAGATTAGTTGGTCCTATAAAAACTTTGGTAATGCGGTAGTTTCAGACAAATTTACACGAGATTAAGCAATAAAATAAAGCTGTTCGTAGTTGGGCAAGCAATAAACTGCTTAAATATGTACATACAGGGTGTCCCACCGGGAACTGCCGCGATCGATTTCTCGAAAAGTGAGTTTTAAAACATTTTGAAAAATTCTAACAATGGTTTTATATACGGCTTAGTTTTGCTTCTAGTTGGCCTTGACAACAAAATGCGGCGTCACAGCCAACTACCCCGTACCTACCCGTACCTACTTAAATGCATTGTTAGAATAAATAAATATTAAATCGTTAATATTTCGAAAACTATAAATTTTTAGAATAGAAAATCTTGTACCAACTTACCCTTATTTTTAATGACTAATAGGATAAGGTAAATAGAGACATTTTGCACCTCTTAAAATAACAGACGTTTTTTGGCCTCCTTATGGTTATCGTTATTAAACATAACGATTACGGCAGAAGTTTTAGACAGAGATTTTGCAGCCTCTTTTAAGAAATATATCTTGCATCTGCGCTTTCGACACATAAGCTTATTTTTGCCTGGGTTCACCCATTTTAAAGTTAATGAAAAATCAGTATTTACTTTTATTCTTCATAAGATATAAATTCATATTTAAATATATGCAAACACTTCTCTTGATTTCGTTTTTTAAAGTAGATGCAAACAATACAGTATAAGAAAAACACAAAAAGTAGGGTTTGGTAGTAGAATAAAAAGCAAGTGTGCCAAATTGTAACATCTAAATTAATTACTGATTTAAAATACCGGTAAAAGTGCAAGTCCGTTTAAATTTCTTAACACTATTTGATTTTTATTACTGCTATAGATTTTTCGCTAATTAAAGCCTAGGTATAAATGATATTTTAATTAATACGGCATTAAAATTTTAACCTTTTAAATAATTGATATTAAAATTTTCACAATTTGGCAACCACGCAGTTTAACAATAACGATAAGCTCTTCGGTATTCATCCGTAATTAAAGGAGTCCGGCATGGTTAATAACGATAACGGATCATGTTTGCGTTACTGTGCAGTCTCAGAATAACGTTAACCACAACGGAATTGCAAAATAAGGGGTGCAAAATGTCTCTAATAAGATAGGAGTTTCCATTTTAAAAAATTGACTTTTAAGTATTTATTGGTGATGATTTTCAACGATTATTTTTGACCACTCTGTATATATTAATTGTAAAAATATGTATACAGTCTACTAAAGAGGTTCTTTCTTTACAAGGAACCCAACCCCAACTCATATTAAAGGATTTTGTTTAAGTTAAATTACTTTACAAAAGAAGGTAATAGAGTTAGAGATGTGATAGTTATGTGATTTTCTTTGTATGTTTTCTCCATCAGCCTAAAGTCTTTAGAAAACCGTCAACAATTGGAGGTTTTCCTTGTTTTTTTAAAGTTCGGAAAAAAGATTTTTGATACAAATATGATGAAAAATATTACTTTTAAAATACAATAAAGTCCAAGGGTAACAAAAAAATATATAAAGTTTACCTAACATTTGGTGCATACTGTATAAATAATTTTTTTTTTTATATAGAAGCAAAAGGAACTAAAAATAGTAATGAGTGGATCTAAGCATTTTTTTTTAAGTAAGCTATTTTTGATTTATCAAATTTATCTCAGACCTAAGACACTGGATACATTTTCTATTCCATCCTTGTGCCAACCAAAAATCTGAGGCATTATTAAAATTTGAAACTAAAACCTACGAAGATAACTGTCAAGTATGATTCGCACAAAATCTCGAAAAAGAAATACATATTAGATATTCCTTTGGAATTTTAAAAAGGATTTGTAATGCTACTGTTGTAAAAAAGCTGTGGAAAATGTCTATGATGTGTTAAAAATGTTTTCTTGAAAATATAGGTAGGTACTTATCTTCGCTTGGAATACCATCCATTTAAAAATTTGACCTCTTTTTGAATAAAAGTAGTAATTTGTGCATGTCCAAGTCAGTACAGATTTGTAAAATTTAAAATGACTAGTTAAATGTTTAATATACAAGGTGTTCTTAAATTAAAATTTACTATATGACTTGATGTGTCAGTGCTATGTGCATCAAACAAAATCCAGTAAATTGGTTAGTTGACAGACGGACTGCTAAAGTTGATATTGATATTGCTGACAATATTGAACCACACACAACACTATTACATTGAAAGTAAGAGCAGCATATGTTTTTATACTATTATTATATAGAGGTAAAGTCTGTAACTTTGATTGTTTGTTTGTTTGTAAGGGCTATTTTTCAAAAATACTGGACCGATCATGAAAATTATTTCACAATCAGGAAGCTACACTATTCGGGAGTGCTTTATGCTTTATTTCATTATGATTAAACAAAAAGTTTAAAAAAACAATATAACTAACACCCAACGAAGTGGGCACTGGTCGGATGGTTGAATATAAACTCATACTTTCTAGCACATATATGTTTTAAAAAAAAAATTAAAACAAAACTTAACAGGCCCGATCTATCGCTTAACATATTACAAGTCGCATGTGGGTGCCATTTTCCAATCGGTTGGGATGATTCTCTTACCTTTTGTATGCTCATTAAATAAAGAGGTTAGTTTTACTTTTTTCTACTTCCTTCATCAAAATATACTCCTTCTCCATATGAGGGAGAAAAAAATATTTTTTCTCCCTCATATTTTCGAAGCATCCCAGTTAATTCTATGATTGTTATCAAATGCGTGTTGGCAGATCTTTTATTTTAGCATTTTAGCAGAGGAAACTTGTTCTAAAAAACGTAAAATCAAAGAAAGTGCGTATATATTATTAAATAAGGATAATTTTGTAGCATCAATTTCAGTTAATTTAAATAACACTTGGTTGCCTTTGCTCGATACTGAAGTATCTTCAGGAAGACTAAAAATTAACTAACCTAATTAATTCACCTTTTTGTAACATAAACAATAAATACACCAGCAACCAGTTATCTATGTCACTATGACACTATAACCAAACAAACATATTTGACATTTAATGTCAAAGAGATTTCAGAATCTCCTAAAAAAACATAAAAATTTTAAAATTTAAAGCCTAATAATAGTAAATTTTTATTTTTTATTATTTGTATTCAATTTATCTTGACAACGGTGGCAGATTTGCCACCGAAACGTCGATTTTAAAGTATCTTTTTACTTGTTTTAATTTTTTTTTTGGTATTTTAGTACTTATAATTTCATTTTTGGCGAGTACCCAACTAATTACCATCGATTCTATTATTTATACTTAGTTAGTGAGAGTCCGAGGGGCCTTTTGAGCTTGAGGGCTCCGGGACACTCCGCCCAGCCCCATAGTAGCTACGCACTGCTTTTTGGGCCATAACTACATCAATACCAAAGGGTTAAAATGTAAAAAATAATGCATTAAGTTCTTGGTTTTTGGTTAATTTTTATATAACATAAAATATAATTTTGAAAATTGTACACTTTAGTGTACTAGCCCCTTAATTTGTAGTTTATAGGTAGGACTTTTTTAATTTAGCAAATGCCAGCTTTTAATTGACTGCGAAAAAAACTATAAAATATGGACTTTTGAGTAGGTACTTGAAAAGAATATTATTCAAAATTTCACTAACACTATATTTTAATGATAAAAATACTCATACCTATAAAATACCAAAAGAGAATTGGCAAATATACCCAAAACCTTTGTCCCCAAGTTCATACTAGCCCCATTTAATCGCTTTACTGCGACCAATTGATCGTGTTCCATACGAACAGAATACTAATCGTTCGACAGTCGTTTGTTATACTGCTAATATCTTTCTTTAGGACTTAATCCATTAACATTTCCACACCGCCATTTAATTATCTTCCATGACTTTATTCTGGCTGTATTTCAGGGGGTTATTTTTTTAAGAGGGTTCTTAAGGGATTATTTAGGTTTTTGTCAACTTTTTTCAATGTATGATTTTTTTTCTTTTATTCGTTATTCTTATGATTGTATTTTTATAGTTACGTAATATTTCGATACTTATGACAAAAAAGGAGCAGGGGCGGTCCTAGGAATTTAAATTTTTTAATTCTAAATTTTCCCGTCTCATAATAATTTTTTTATTTTTTTATTTTGGTAATATCCCACGAAGGCCTATGGCTAAGTACCAGAGTACAGTGAGTGTCGGGTTATTAGATATTTAACCTGTCTCTTCCCCTGTTCCTTCAACGTTTTCCAAACACTAACCAGAACTAACCAGGCCAGCATTGAAGCAAGAAACTACTACAATCAAACAATTTCTGAAGCCAAAGAGTCCTTCGACAATCGTATTAAAAACTAAGTTCTTTCTTGCTCAAATAACAGCAAATCTTTTTGGTCCTTTGCGAAAAACATAAGCAGGAATTTTTGTACCAGTTCTTTCCCACCACTAACTTTGGAAGATGAAATTATTTCTACCGCTAAAGGAAAAGCAGAACTATTTGCCAAACAATTTGCTGCCAATTCAACCCTTGACCCTCCCGTAAATCATCCAATTCCAGCGGTTACCCCCGTTCCTCATAAAATGCCCGATATTATTTTTAAAGTAAAACAACATTAAGCGTATCCTTTCTTCCTTAACACCAAGAAATCGTCTGGACTGGATGGCATACCACCAATCGTTTTAAAAAATTTGCTCCAGAACTTGCACCAATTTTAACTCGGCTCTTTCGAATTTCTTACGACACAGGTATCTTTCCAGAGAGCTGGAAAGCTGCACGTGTTCAACCTATTCCCAAGAAAAATCTAAATCCCTTTCATCTAACTATAGACCAATTTCAATTATCTCAGTTCTTTGTAAAGTAATGGAAAAATTAATTAATTCACAAATTCTTAAGTACTTAGAAAAACACAAAATTTTGCATGACAGGCGGTATGGATTTTGCCACAAAAGATCTACAGTAGATCTTCTTTCCTTCGTATCTCACTGTTGGAATAAGTCTCTTGAGTTTTTAGGTAAGTCCCAGATCGTTGCTCTTGATATATCCAAAGCTTTTCGCCAGGTCTGGCATGCCGCACTTCTTAATAAACTTCCCTCCTATGGTCTTTCAACTAAACTCTGTACTTGACTCTTTAGTTATCTATCTGATCGACGTATATCAGTTATTGTGGACGGCCATTCTTCAAGCTTCCACCAAGTAAATGCTGGAGTCCCTCAGGGCTCAGCTCTGGCACCAACATTGTTTCTTCTTCACATCAACGACCTTCTCTCGTCCACAACTAATTCCATTTATAGTTTCGCCGACGATAGTACCCTTCACTCCAGTTTTCATGTTCCTAAACCCATCACTAAACCTGACTTGGAAAACAAACGCAGAGCGATGCAGTTATCTGTTTCGCAGGATCTTAATTTAATATTGGATTGGGGCCCAAAAATCTCGTCCATTTTAATGCATCCAAAACACAATCATCCTCTACTTATGAGCGGCCAAGTTTTACAGAGCAAAGACACCTTCAATCTTGTGGGCGTCACATTTGAAAGTAACCTTAACTGGTATAAACACATTGTATCTATAGCCACGGCAGTTTCAAAAAAGCTTGGATTTCTCTTTCGAGCCAAAAAGTATTTTTCCGCTTCTAATTTATACACTTTATATGTGTCCCAAATCCGACCTCCCTTGGAATATTGTTCCCATATCTGGGGCATGGCGTCCCCCACAACCCTAAGCATTATTGATTCTATTCAAAGAAGAGCTATTCGTCTCATTAATAATCCTTCACTTACAGAAAGGCTTCCCTCTCTTGCCCATCGTCGGGCTGTGGGGGTTTATCGCTTTTTTATAGGTACTTTCATGCCTTCTGCTCTGAAGAATTGTCCAGTATAGTTCCTCCACTCACGGTTCCCAACAGAGAAACTCGTGGTTCCGCGCGTATGCATCCCTATACGGTCCAACTGGACAGGTCCCGAACTGGCGTAGATAATTTCATTTTCTGACGGGGGGGCGTAATTACACCCTGTACCCCCACCCATTATCTACGCCAGTGCCTAAAAAGTCTCTCCGGCTGGGGATAGAATCGGCGACTTCTGGGTTCCGAGATTAAAGCTCTGTTTACAACGCCACTAGGGAGACAAAATGATTTATAATTCTCAAAAACTTTACCTATTTAAAATATTTTTCCCCATAATATTTTTTATTAATGACTTTGGGATGCCTAGATTTTCTCAGGGTCAGTTAGAGCAAAAAACGTTTTTTTTACAGGATTTAAAATATTTTTTCTACCAAGGTATCCCGCTTGAAGCCAATATCTTCTACAATTTATTAGGTGTGGATCCCATGTCTTAGTCATAGTGTCAAAGTCTCAGGTACGCCCTTAGCCAGACGTTAAAAAATATACAGGTTGTCTTGTTGCTTAAGTAACTTAATTTACCAGCTCATAAAACCTTTAAAAAGTAGTCATTATCAAAAATCGTTTATACAGATTGTCCACGAATGCCGTTTATAAGAGAACAGATGGATAAAAAATTTCATTGCTTGAGAAAAAGTTAATCATGCTCATTTTGATGATTCACGGGAAAATTTACACTTTTTTATAAATAAACTACCATTATTTTCCGTTTTGAAATAAATGTCATTTAGAAAATATTATTCAGAACAATTGATAAAAATAATAATCACAATTTTATTGAACCCCGCAATTTGGCGAAAACGCCTTGATCGCATTAATTTATAGCTCAAAAATTGTGTTGTGTATGAGTTTGGGGAAAGCAGGTATTTAAAAACAAATTATAAGATTTTTAGGTCATTTTATTATAAAAACTTAAAGTAATTTATTTTTGATAACACTAAAAATTAAGTTTTATGAAACTTTTTGATACCCCTGTAAAATGAAAAGACTTTTAAAATGTAATTAAAACATTTTCTAAATGGCATTTTGCTTTAAAATAAAAAATAAAGAAAAAATTTTTTGAAGAATAATTATGTTTTTCAAGTTTTTAGGCACCCTTTGTATAAAGTTAACATTTTCCTTTCCTAAATCATATTTTTTACAAGCAAATTTTTTTATTAAGAATAACTGTCTTTTAAAAAATTAAATTTTTATCCATTTGTCCTATAGTAAACCCCATTCGTGGACAGTCTGTTCAGTGTGTCCTAGGACAGGGCCGTATTAACTGTTTGAGGCGCCCTAGGCTAGAATTTCCGGAGCACCTATTTTCCACCAAAAAAATTTTTGAAGAGGAAAAAAAAGGTCTCTCCTTTTTGCGCCTCTTTCATTCCAAAGCACCTTATTCACAGAAAACTTAATCACCAAAAATCCCCCCGACCTAAGTTTTAAAAACTCCCCTGTCTAGCGCCTATTATTCCCCTGTCTGGTGCCTATTTTTCATGGCGCCCTAGGCTGTAGCCTAGTCAGCCTAATGGTTAATACGGCACTGTCCTAGGATAGGTGTTACAAGAAGACAAATGGACTTAACTTGTTTAAATTTTAAAACAAAATGATGAGAAAAGTGGTTGCATGGTCCAAAACTAATAAATACAAAATTTTACTCCAATTTGTATTATACAGGGCGAGTTATAACTAAAAATGTGAAAAATCGCAAGGAGCTAACTACTCATATTTTTAAAAATCGAACAAAATTGTATAGATAAATGTTGTAGAGAATTGAGTTTTATGTCAAAATGTAAACTTAAAGTATAATAGCAAAAAAAATGTAATTGTTAATATTTTACATCACGCATTAAAACTTAAATAAAATTGGCAAAAAGGGGCAAAATTTAAAAGAAAATTTGATAATTTGAAATATTTTTTTAAATTGGCTGCCTTAAGCGAAGTGTTTTAAAACCTGTTCATGCATAATGTAAAAATTGACAAAAATATTTTTTTACTTAAATTTCTTAACTTTAAATTTTGACATAAAATTTTATTCTTTACAACAATTACCTACATAATTTTAACACATTTTTATAAATAAGGGTACCTACTTTACTTTTAGTCATTTTTCATATTTTTCGTTACTTACGTACTTATATTTCCAATCGAGGTAAATTTTTGCATTTATTAGTTTTGGACCATGCGACCAGTTTGCCCAAAACGACATTTAAACATTTCAATATTTTTGGCCCATTTGTCCTCTTGTAACCAGTGCCAAATTAGGAGTACCTGATGCCTTAAGCAATCCAGTCCTGTGGTGCCTTTTACCATGTTACCTTTAAAACTTCTAAGGACCAAAAAAAATATCTTTTATATTCGAGAGCTTTTGAGGAGCAAAAATAGTTCATCACCTTTTAAGACACAAACCAACACATCATTGTATTTAATTTCTTTTCTATTTTTTTTGCTGGGTGCCCCCTTTGTGGTGCCCCCACCTCATGATGCCCTAAGCAATTGTTTAATTTGCTTATAGGTTAATCCGGGACTGCTTGTTACATCAGGGCACACTGTATATTTTGAACTTAACCCACCCAAAATTTAAAAATAATCTGGGAAGTATTAGGCACTATTTAAAATGATATCGTCGAGGAGAAATTCACACTAAATACCCAAAAAACTCAATGAAATGAAGACATATTAATAAAAAGTAAGAACATTTTAAAAGCGCAAATTCGGTACCCTTTGAAAATAATACAAAAAACATAAAAAAGGCCGCCTTCAATCGGACTATTTTATACAAAGGCGCCGCTATCCTTTACAGCGACGCGCCGATACACTATGGGATAGAAATTCATTATTTTGGCCAAAAAGCAACTTTGAAGGGGATGATGGGAAGATGTATCTCTATTACGCTTCTAAGAATAATTTAAAATTATTTTTCAGATTTGGATGGTCATATTTCCGAAACTAATTGACAATAGACATATCAAATGTAGTATTTTTTTAAAGCATTTTAAAAGATTTTTTGGTGGTGATATAATATTTAGGGTATTCCATTTAACAAAATCATACCTATTGTCGTACCCTGTATATCATATGAGATAATAATCATCGGATTACTGATTAGAATACTACCGAATTAATAATAACATATAATAAGTTTTAGGTTCCCAAAAGCATTTGTAATAATTTATAATATTTTTCCAGTAAAAAGCACCTCATTTTAAGTTAGATTGATAAGTTTCAGAATTTTGACCAAAAAATTTAATTTCTATCCCATAATGCGATCACCAGCTGCATCAACCGGCATATCATAAAAGAAATATAGCAAAGGCGGCCGCGAAGACAAGCATGCCAATTTATTTGCTTTAAACTTTTTATGATTTTTTTCTTATCAAAGAGTACCGAATTTGCATTTTTAAACTGTTCCTTCTATACATGTGTTTATACACCAAAATTGTAATAAAAAATGCAATATAATTTTGTTTAATTATAGCCGTATGTGGCAACAATTTTGGGTAGGTTGGCTTCTATTATAAGTTTAATAAGTTGTAAAAACTAATGACTGAGCTGAACACTCTGTATTTTCGTATCTCAGTGGAGATATTTAACAGAGATCTACATCATTCCGTAAATTATAATTACCGTATTTTTAAAAATTAAAGTTCAAATTACCCTTACGCAAAAAAACTTTTTTGAATCATTGCCCATTTCGTACAAATTCGCTAGTGACAGGAAAAAATGACTGTTAGTCGTCGTTATTATCCAATCGGGATAAATTAATCAACGGTAACTCTCTAAATAAATTTTTCTCCTGTGTGCATATTTGCAGCATATAACACGACGCTGTTCGAACGAAGATATAAAACAAGGCCTCTTAAGTTTTCAGGCCGGATTATTTATATATTTAATTTGTTTTAGTGGTAATTTACCCCTCTTACTGGATTTGATACCAGGTCATTTCTGTAGTTTGGCCTTACCCCCTCTAACAGATATAATAGAAGGTAGTGCGACCCTTCCATACTGTTTACACACCTCTTTAGGTCGACGTGACCTCATGCATCTAAAAGATTTAGTAGAAGAAACTCCGAACTACAAAATACATCTTTACGGCACTTTAAACGGCAGGGCTGAATCTCTTTTGGGTCAATGAAATAGAAAAATTACAGGCAAGAACACACACTTTATTTTGTACGAAAACCCATGGTTCCCAAATGATTTTAATTATTCACCCTTCTGAATGTGCCTTTTTTCCTTTTTAATTTTAGGTTTAAGTCGTTTTTTTATACAACTTAACCCTATTTACATGCAAAGCGAGAGAGAGAGAGAGAAAAATAATAAGCGAAAGGCAGATGGAATTAAAAAAGAAAGAGGAACAGAAGGAAAAAACGGTAAGCCCATGAAACAAAGGTAGGATCAACAGCAATTTAAAATTGGTTCGCTTGGCGCAATGACGTAGCGGTGAGAGTTTTTCCCCGGGGTATTTAAAATAAAACCCTAAGAAAGCCTGCAATGTTTATAAATTTTGGCCATTTTTTTTAATATCGGGAATATTTTAGAAAAAAAATCAAGTTATTAAAATAGTATTAAGTACAAATAATATAAGAATATAGTATAAGATGTTAACTAGTTTACAATGATATTACTAGCATAAAAAATGGAACCTGTGTAAAAGAAACACTGTTTAAAGCAATTATAAAAAAATGATCTTAGACTTTAACTAGTTTTAAAGCCATAAAACTGTTGAAAAGCAAAGTAAAATGCCAAACAAACTGTTAAAAAGAGAAATACACACGTATGGTTTCAACTTTGTTTACTTATTTTCTCATTTTACTACGTCAGAAGCGGTGATCACGTAATAAACGTCATGCGCAAGATCCGTATTCATTGTACTATGCGAAAAGCCATTATCGTATTTAGCCATGACTTTGAAATACAGATGCTCTTAAACCCAAAGATTTGTTGACTACTTCAGACCGTACAGATCCAAAAAATGCCATTTGCTTCAGAATATCCATCATTAAGCTTAGTATACAGGTGTATTGACCACTATTTTTGTATTTTTTAAGCCTGAAAAGCTGTCAAAAATATTACTAGTTTCTATCTATCTCTTTGTTTTAGGGCTTTGATACTAAGTCAATTTGCCAGTTCTCCCATTCCGGACAAATAAGCTATTGCTTATAAGCTTTCCCGGCTTTTTCTGTGGAAAATCTGGATAATCGAGCTCGAAACTACCAGTCTTTTCTAGCGTATGAATAAGAAACACTTTAAACAATCAACAACAGCGATGAACTTCTAAACATGCATAAATTGTGACTGTCAAGCCAAGGGTTGCTACTGGTATCACTTTCACTATTGACGTTTTTCCGCAAGGCATGCGCACCTTCTTGACCATACAAAGACACCATGTGTTCAACGCCAAAACGTAAAAACCTCAGGCTTTAGGAATCTTCACTCACAGCGCTTAGCCCCAGAAGAAAGAAGCCCCAATTTAGCGTGAATCTTTTCTTGATCCCCAAGGGTACAGCAACGCCCGTACGACTCCTTCAGCCGCCTACCCGGGAAGTCTATGTAGACTTCTACGTAAATGTGAACCGCACTACTCGAAGACCGCGGAAAGAGTGAACGTTACTAGTTTACCAAAAAAAATATTTTGACTTATAAGAAAATTACTAATGGCGGACACAAAATTATGATAAAGCTGTATAAAATGTAGTTAGTATAAGCCAATACTTGATTAATATTTATTATACCTATCCCAAAAATATTTTTCCCAAATTAAAGGCTTGGCCTGTAACCCTTTAAAACATAGATCCGATATCAGGTCGAACATTTGCGAATTTCTCCATGACCATGGGAATATACGGCGACCATTTACGGCATGAAGCATCTCTACAAATAAAAATGTTATTCTCCAACGGGCCGTAAATTACCATGGAAGGACATGGAAGGTTATGTTTCTCGGTTTTCGATATGTGTGGGCTCGATCAGAGTCCAGCTCGTAATTTTGGATGTTGGAAAAAGGGGTGAAAGTATCGAATGCTGTTAGTCATTTGTGTATATATTTTAGGATAATATGTGAAAGTTTATAAAAGTTAAAAAGTTTAAATGTACAGGGTGGCGCTTTTTCGTTGACCTTGCAGGGTAAAGCGAAAACTAAAAGAGGTAGAACATATCTCATAATTTTGATTTTAATTTTGAAAACAAATTTAATGGTTAAGGTAAATCATGGGTAACTTAATTTGTTATGATGATACAGAGTATTTTTGTCAATTTGGCCTTGTAACTTGCTTAATAGAAAGAAAAGGTTTGGGGATTTTTACGTAGAATTTCTTTGGCATACTTATATTTTTTTCATTTATCTTTAATTAAAAGTAATAACAAAAAGTTAGGTTTTTAAATGAAACACACGATATATTTTATCATCACTTAAAAGGCCTCCTTAAAAGCTATAAGAAACACCACATTTAATTTCTCAATTTTTAATAGTTTCGGAAATATGGCCATCATCATAGTTTTTTTAACGAAACACCCTGTATATTATATTACCTTTGTATGGCTATTTTAAAGAGGTTTAACAAAATACCGCATTTCATATATTTATCTCTTATAGTTTTAAAAAACGACCATATAAATCTAAAATATAGTAGATATACGCAATAAGAATGAAAGCTCATATTTCGGAAACTGTTTGAAAAAATTATCTTAAAATTGCTTAGTTTTTGAAGATGTTTTAAATGTCTTTTCGATGGTTATAAAATATACTGGGTGTCTCATTTAAAAATGCCATTTAATTATCGAACTCCTGACGATGGCTATATTTCCAAAACTATGATAAATTAAAAATATATCAAATGTAGTATCTTTTACCGCTTTTAAGGCAACATTTCTATTGGTAATAAAATGTACAGGGTGTTTCATTAAAAAAACCTAACTTTGTGTTATAACTTGAATAGAAAGTCAATGAATAAAATATAGGTACGCCACTGAATTTTCCGTAAAAAAACTTTTTAAATACATTTTTTCCTATCTCTAATATTAAGCGAGTGACAAGTACCTGGCCCAATTGAAGAAATTTAAAAGACACTTTGTATCTTTAAAACGAATCAAGTTAGCCATGAGTTGATTTTATCATTGAATTTGTTTTAAAAATTGAAATCAAGATTGGGCAATTAAATTTGCTCTAGCTCTTTTAGTTTTTGCTATACCCTGCAAGGCCAACAAATAGGCGCCTCCCTGTACAAGGTGGGCCTTTTTCAAGGTTTTTTTAGAAAATTCATGTTTCTGTATGTTTTACACAAAAACTCACCGCCATTGCAAGGCTTAAATTTTATGCCAAACTTACTCAAGCGTTGTTTACATGCTACAGCGTCTTTTTGAATTTCTTAAGATTCTTACCTGTTTAAAAAGTCTATATTTTGGCCACACTCTGGTTACTGTAGTTTTAAACCAACAAAATACATTTTTTATTATGGTAACTAGGGCTACTAAATTTTCAAACCACTGAAATATATTTTTTGTTCTGGTGTTTTTCTCAATTTATAGTGAACAGAGTATAGGATAACACATTAACTGAATAAAAGGGTCTACTCTAAAAATAGGATTAGCCTTTACCCTTATTTGCGTTATTGCATTATATTTATATAAATGGTGTTGCGCTATGCCAGTCAATAAAATATAAATGTTTTTTTTAAATAATCTCCTTAAATTACGATTTGTCTACACTGACAAACCAAAAAAAAACACTGGGAGTCCTAAGACAACGAACCAATGTCAGGGATGGTATTTGGTTTGTTGGTTTATTAATTCTTGGCTCTGGTCCCTTTCGGTCCAATTTACCAGCTCATTCGGGGAAAAATCTGGATAGTCGAGCTCTGTAGCTCCCAGAAATTTCGAAATTTTTCACTATTTATTTAATATTTGAACTTATGAAGTGGCATAAATTTCGGCCATCTTCCCAAGAACTGCTACTGGTATCGAGCATAACCGATTTCTTTCAGAACTGACGATCCCTGCCTTCATTTTCCGCCATTGGAAATCACCTCGTGCACTTCGTCAAACAGAAAAACATCAGGTTATAGGAATATTTACTCACAGCGCTTAGTTCCAGAAAAAATATGTCTTTTCAATTTAGCAGCGAGTTTCCTATCTTTCTTGGGGCACCAGACATTTTCTACATCCTCCATGCACGATACCACGTGAGGGCCCTATGAACTTTACGGCTTCTGCTCCGACGAATTATCCAGTATAGTCCCTCCTCTTGCAGCTCCCAACAGAGAAACTCGTGGAGCCGCGCGTATGCATCTCTATACGGTTCAATTGGACAGGTCCCGAACTTCCCATTTCGTTCGTTCTTTTATCCCTAGAGTTTCTAGACTGTGGAACCTACTACCAGCGGAGGTCTTTCCTTCCCCCAAATCTTCAAGTTTTTAAGTCCCGTGTTAACAAACTTCCTCTTACCCTGCTTAAGACACCCACGGTACGTTAGTATTTGGGCTTTCAGCCTTCGTGGATTGTCCAAAGATAAAAAAAAAAACAAATAACTCTAACATTAAAAGAAAATAATTAAAGCCTTAATCCCTTAACTTAAAGTGTATCGTATGCATTCTAATACAGAGTAGCGCAAAAATAATAGCCAAAAATTTTAAAAAATGTTTTTGAGAAAGGTGGCTGTGAATTCATGTTTGACACCTACTTTAAATTTGAGATACTTTTTTCAAATTATATTTGTATGTATTCTGAAAAATAAGGGTACGTTACTCTTGAACCATTTTCATATTTTTGTATCTCCCCGGTATACAAATAAAGATATTTTAATTTTGGCAGTTGTATTTTGAGTTTGAAAGAAAGCAGGAACTTTTATTAATCGCGAAAAGAGTCATCAAATACTCATCCTCTACTTATGAGCGGCCAAGTTTTACAGAGCAAAGACACCTTCAATCTTGTGGGCGTCACATTTGAAAGTAACCTTAACTGGCATAAACACATTGTATCTATAGCCACGGCAGCTTCAAAAATGCTTGGATTTCTCTTTCGAGCCAAAAAGTATTTTTCCGCTTCTAATTTATACACTTTATATGTGTCCCAAATCCGACCCCCTTGGAATATTGTTCCCATATCTGGGGCATGGCGTCTCCCACAACCCTAAGCATTCTTGATTCTATTCAAATAAGAGCTATTCGTCTCATTAATGACTCTTCACTTACAGAAAGGCGTCCCTCTCTTGCCCATCGTCGGGCTGTGGGGGATCTATCGCTTTTTATAGATACTTCCATGGTTTCTGCTCTGAAGAATTGTCCAGTATAGTTCCTCCACTCACGGTTCCCAACAGAGAAACTCGTTGCTCCGCGCGTATGCATCCCTATACGGTCCAACTGGACAGCCCCCGAACTTCCCACTTTGTTCGTTCTTTTATCCCTAGAGTTTCTAGATTGTGGAACCTGCTGCCCGCGGAGGTCTTTCCTTCCCCCAAATCTTCAAGTATTTAAGTCCCTTGTCAACAAACTCCCTCTTATCTAAGACACCCACGGTACGTTAGTATTTAGGCTTTAAGCCTTCGTGGTTTGTCCGAAGATAAAAAAAAATTGTAAAATGTGTAATAAAAAAATCCATTTTCGTCCATATATCTGACGGACACTGCATAACACCATTGATTATTGTTTCACCCTTAATATTGTGTAAAATTTTTATAAACAATTATAAATGTTTTTTTATATATAATGAATTGAGTACGTGTTTTTTTGTCAAAACAAGATAAGACAAACTACATGGGTATTTTTCTGTAGGACAACTATTTTTAAGAATGTTTTTACCCACTGTATTTAAAAAAACTCATTTTAAGCCGTTAAAGACTATTAAAGAACAAAATAAAGTTTCTTCACTTTTGCAATCTTATGTTAATTCCTGGTTTAACCCATTTCGTCTTTGCCTTATTTGGTGGGTAAATAAGGTCTCTACGCCACTGAAAAAGCGTTGCTAAAATGATAAATGTGCACCGCATTTGCATGTGCCGAATGATGTATGACTCTCGACGAAATCAACACCGGGGAATTATGTTGCGATCTGCGTACGCTCGATATTTATGACAATCTTCAATTTGTCTTTAATTTAAATTATTTGTTATATTGTAAATCAATTTGGTAATTGTTTACAAACCGTAAGCATGCCGATTTTATTAAAATTTGATATAACGGGTTTTTAGGTGCGCTGATAACTATAAAAAACTATTCCAGTCTGCCGTCCAACGAAAAACTCCGTATGTGACATTTTTTTCAAAAATGAGTTTTTAATATTTTCGTATTCTGTTAGCCTAAATCTTTCTATTGTTGCAAAAAAAAATATTTTTATTAAAAAAAGAAATAAATTTTGCCATTTTGTACGTGTGGTTAAAAAACGGAGATCTAAACTAAACAATAACTTCAAAAGTTTTGCTCAGATCGACTTAAAATTTTGAGAATATATTCTTTAAATGTTTAACAATAAGATAAGACAAAAAATAATTTGATTTACAAACCCTTAAGCCCTCTTTAAATTTATATCTTGTATATAAATGACAAGGCACTTTATGAAGAAAATTTTTAAACATCATTTTCTTAAAAGTTATAAAAATCCACATACGGTATTTTTTATTGGACGGCAAAAGTTTGATGATGAATATCTCAAAAAAGGTGTCCGTCTAAAATTTTTCAGATTTATAATCAGCGCGCAGCGCCCCAATAAACCCCCGTATACCAAATTTCATTAAGAATTGGCGGTGCGTCCGGTTTCTAAACAATTACGAATTACCACTAACTTCAATAAATAAAAATAATTTTTAATTTATGTTTTTTTTTATTTTTATTATATTTACACCTTAGCATTATTACTTTTTTGCTTTAATTTAGCGTTTTTAAAATAATTTAACACTAGTTTTTGTAAATTTCCTTTTTTTTTTCATAAGGATCCTAAGCATGGGAATCTCAGTACCTATTGGAGATACAGCTTAGGTTAAATTAGGAAAAGTTGTGTTTTTTAAAGCTTATTTACATGCCGTTTAAAAACTTGAAAAATTTCATGGCCTGCTGAGATATTTGGCAAAAACGAAAATTTGACTATATCGATTTTATTTTTTCTGACTTTATTTGAAGAGATATAAAAAACTAATAACACTTTTCATTGGCACTTTTTAGCTACTACATGATGGTATTTTTAGATTTTATACCCGACGTTTCGTTTTCAAGAAACCATCATCAACTTTATTTTTTATATGGCTCGAAAAAAGTACACCCTGTATCTGATCCCATTTTTTATTACAAATTCAACGATGTATCACATGTCATATTTTAATTTTTAGTTAAAAGAAAATTGCATTTTTTCTATTTTTTTAAAGTTATTTTTAAGTAGGCCTTGCAAACAAATGCTTGGACGTTAATACCTGTTACCGTATCTGCAACATAATTAATTATCATTATAAAATAGTATTTGTCGTTATTACCCTGTTTGTCAAGTTGTTGTTTTTAGAGCAATTGTTCTTATTGTTACTGTTGTCTTTATACGCAATACGCATTACTAGGCTCAACAAAATCCGCGTGTTAAGAAAATATCGAAACATCAAGAACGTTTTGGGTTTAATATGTGGTGTGGAATTTTAGGAACTAAAATACCAGGTCCATGTATTTACCATAATTCATTAACTGCAGAAATGATACCTTCATTTATTTTTGCAGCACAAAATGTAGCATGTTAGCATGTCAAACTTATCTTCATGGCTATAATGGCCATCCTGCATATTCGACCGTAATAATACAATAAGATATTAGCTATTCACCAATAAACAATAATAGAGACAACAGTAACAATAAGAACAATTGCTCTAAAAACAACAACTCGACAAGCAGGGTAATAAGGACAAATACTATTTTATAATGATATTAAATTATGTTACAGATACGGTAACAGGTATTAACGTCCAAGCATTTGTTTGCAAGGCCTACTTAAAAATAACTTTAAAAAAATAGAAAAATGCAATTTTTCTTTTAACTAAAAATTAAAATATGACATGTGATACATCGTTGAATTTGTAATAAAAAATGGGATCAGATACAGGGTGTACTTTTTTTCGAGCCATATAAAAAATAAAGTTGATGATGGTTTCTTGAAAACGAAACGTCGGGTATAAAATCTAAAAATACCATCATGTAGTAGCTAAAAAGTGCCAATGAAAAAGTGTTATTAGTTTTTTATATCTCTTCAAATAAAGTCAGAAAAAATAAAATCGATATAGTCAAATTTTCGTTTTTGCCAAATATCTCAGCAGGCCATGAAAATTTTTCAAGTTTCTAAACGGCATGTAAATAAGCTTTAAAAACACAACTTTTCTAATTTAACCTAAGCTGTATCTCCAATAGGTACTGAGACTCCCAATTTTAAAAACCTAGTCATGGAAAAAAAACTTGATACTTTTAATGTTTACAAGGCTAGGAAAAAACAAAAAATGTATTTGGAAATTATAGTTTGGCGTTTATTTCGGAACCAATACGGCAGTAGCGTAGTGGTAATTTTGAGATTTTTTAAGCATAAAAATAAATATTTTTTATTTTCCTATACCAAGTGTTTTAGAACAAATATCCTTTTGAATAAACAAAGGACGCATTTTAAGGTCAAACCAAGATTTTTTTCTCATAAACAGAAGTCCACAAAATTAATTACCATCGTAAATAAACATTACTAAATCAAGCAGTCACAGCCTACTATACTACTACAGGGTGTTTCTAAACAAATGCAAAAAATTTAAGAAAGTGATTCCATGTTCATTATAAAGGGTAGTTTGCTTCATAAACATGAGGTCAAAAGTCAACTTTTAGAGAGGTATCGCGAAAAAATTAACAAAACCATGTCTTTATATTTTTTTCTTGAAAACAACATGAATTTAAAGTACCAACTAGTGTCAAATAAATATATATTACAAGTGCCTTAATAGGTTACAGCCGATAAATAGAATTTTTATAAAATAAATTTCACCGTCTCAATACATTATGAATTACATTTAATTTATTTATTTGAAATTGGTAATAGTTTCTGAGAGAGTAATGAAATGGACTTGATGATAAGAATACTTTTAAAACCTTTTAGGGGTACCTTTTAATAAGTCTACCACGAATATTCATACCTCCATATATCAAAGCGGCGCTCTACGCCAACCTGTCAATGTCAAATGTTTCGGGTGTCGGACTGGGCGAAGCGCGTCACTTTTTTGTCAGACAAGTTTACTACAATGTTTTACATGCAATTTTTATACATTGTGCCAAAAATGGTATGACAGTCAGTAAAACCAAAAAGGCACAAAAACATGTTTCGGGTATCCGGACTAGGCCGGTCACGGATTCTTTTAAGATATTTTAGGTTAAAAAACCCTTAAATACCAAGTTTTATTACAATATTTAAGACATAAAAATTTATGGAAATTAAATAAAAAACCCTTTTTTACTATGACATTTAAGCAATATTTTGGTATAGATGGGTCCACATTTATTTCGTTCTGAAAGCAATACCCCCAAGTACACAAAAAATGATAAGGTAAACAAACCTTTTCGAAGGCACATAGCGCTGACAGAGCCTGATTTTTATTTTTTAGATAAATAAAAAAACACTGCTTAAACACGTGTCACGTACTTAAAAAACATCCTTTTATTTCGCCACTGTCCTGCCATAAAATCGGTGACACGTGGCGTGGAACTAGAAACTCGTCGGGTTGAATAATTTTTTGCTGTAATAAATCATTATTCACCAAAGGGTTTATTTACATTTTAGTGTACTTTGCGGTATTAATTTCAGAATTAATTAAATGTGGACCCATTTATATAAAAAATCTGTGGTTTCTCTATATACATTTCTTTGTTTAAAATAAAGGGAAGTTGGTTAAATTTCTTATTGTCATTTTTGCGATACCTCTCAAGCAAAAATCACTTTTAAGTATTAATTATTTCTTTTGAATAAACCTGTAGGATAAATACAGATATTTTTGGAATGCCTATTAAAGCACAATTATCTACATTAAAGCGTTTTTAAAGAACAGATTGAATACCTAAACGTAACCCAACAAAAGCTAAAGGGAGAAAGGTCGCTTACATAATTTAGTACCTCTAGTTTACTAATAAGACATATCATAGCACGAACAGGGGCGGGAAACACCCTCGTAATACCCGACGCCACGAGCACCAATTTTCCTAAATTACACGTAGCGTTGTTTTCACCAGTGTGCACAAATCTTCCCCGAAAGCAATTTTACCTCCGAACGAGAATAGTTACGTTTTTCGTCGGCGATAAAGATTCATTACGACGTATTCCGGGAATACACAACTAAAAATTCAGTTTTACCTAGGATAAGTTCCAGAAATCAACCCGCGCTCTTCGAGTTTCTAGGATTTAATCTTCTCTGTATTTGAAGTAGTTTATCTTACTTTTTAATATTTTAAACTTAATTCGTTTTAGTTCAGTCAAGAACATACGAATATTGTATTTAGATTTTTTTATTGTTTTTACTGTATTATTGTTCTGTTAAATGCGTATACAGGGTACTTCAAAATTTAGTTTTAATTCTTAAATGTTCCAGAAATCAACCCGCGCTCTTTGAGTATCTAGGATTTAATCATTTTTGTATTTGAAGTACCCATATAACATTTTTTGCCGGCGTTGTACATTTAATTTACTGGCATTGCCAACACTCTTTAATGGCAAGGCATTGGCAAAAAGGTATCAAAAAGACGCGAAAGTGGGCAATTGGCCGTTATTAGGCCACGTGTTGCAGATAATGTGATGGCATCCGTCATTAATAATTTATGATGAAAAAATGCGTTTAGGATGATGGCATTCATCATTAATAAGTTATTGGCAAAAAAATGCGTTTGGGATAATGGCATTTATCATTAAATAAGTATTGCAAGTTTTATAAGTTGAATGTCCCAAAAGTTAAATAACATATTTAGAATTTTGTAATCGAAAAAATGAGAAAAAGCCAGGAAAACTTTATCAATAAAAAATTACATAATATAAATTTTATACCGTAACAATAAACCAAAAAATAAAATAAAAAGTATGTAATAAAATTTAAAAAAGATAGTAAATCAAAAGGAAACACTTTAAAATAGTAAGTATTTAAGGGACACTTACACTCAATTTTCAGATTCAAAACATAGGGAGAAATATTTTAAAGGAGTTAAATGTCAAAAAAACTATTTAATATATATAATTTTTTTTATTAACACGTCTTTAAAACTTTTAATAAGGCAACTCCCTAATTTCATATAATTTTTTTAGGTAGCTACAAATTTAAAAGGTTTTAAACAAAATGTTAACAGCTCCTAACAGTCTACTTGAATAACCCGCCTTCTTGACTAGCCATCACCAATTAATTACACAACACACACTAATTAGGTAATGAATACACTTAATTATGTCTACTAAAAACTCTTTTCTTTAAAAAGAAATTAAAAAGCTAGAAAACCACGTAGAAAACAATTGCACAAAGCGGCCCAACAAAAGCAAGGTTGCCTCATTTGTCAAATTGTCAAATCTTGTATTTCGGTTAAGCGATAAATTTGAATTTATCACCTTCGGTCGAAATCGTCGAAATTAACCTAACTAATTTTACCATAATTTTATTTTTATTCTCTCAAAAATACATAATAAACATTTTGTTTGACTTAATTTTTATTTGCATGATTTGTATCAAGAAAATGTTAGGAAAAGGCCATTTCCTTTAAATTATGTAATAGAACATAAAATAATGTTGTTTAGCCGCCATTATAAATAAAACAGATCAAAAAAATTGCTCGAATGTTAGTTAAATACCAATGTTAATAATATGGTTTAAAAAGTATGAATATGCGTTGAAGCTTTGTCTTCAAAAATCCAATATTTATTTGCCTGCAACAAAAGGCATGCTTTATTTAATCAGGATTGGTATGCCGCTATTTTTGTATGCTTGCCCGCAATTCGCCTGCATGTAAAATTTAGTGGCAATTGAGTGTTTATTTAGGGTTAATGCTTTACCATCAATGCCAATATCAAAAATGTATATAGCCGGCAAATAGTGTTTGATGGGTAGTTTATCTTACTTTTTAATATTTTAAACTTAATTCGTTTTAGTTCAGTCAAAAACATACTAATAGTGTGTTATATTTTTATAAGGTTGTAATAAAGTTTAAAAAATATTTTTTAAATTGTTTTTACTATCTTGTAATATGTCCAAATGAGTATACTGCAGAATATTTTAAAATTTAAATTTTAAAGACGAAATTAAATGGCAAGAATGTGTAAGAGAATGTGAATATTTAACACAAAATGTATTAAAATTGTAAAAAAACATTTCGTAAACAAGCAGTTACAGCCTACTCGCTTTTTCTGTGATTTTTCACTTTTGCACGTAAACCATTGTGGTAAACTTGTCCGACAAAAAAAAGTGACGCGTTCGCCCAGTCCGACATCTAAAACATTTGACATTAACAGGCTGGGTACAGCGCCGCATCCATATTTGGCTGTATGAATATTCGTGGTAGACTCGTCAAAGGAAACCCCCTAAAAAGGTTTTAAATAATTGTGGTCCTAATCGTAATGGTGAAGAAAGGGAGAAACTAACTCGAGAACCTTTTTTTTATTTTTTTAAATAAAAACATTAGGCAAGCAAGCAAGCAAAAGGGTTGCCATTTAAAAATAATAGTTAGACATAAAAATATCAATTTGCGAAATTGTTTTATTCCTATCTTTCATTTAGGTCACTAAAACTTTGCAATGTTATATTTTAACATCATTTAGGGTCACTAGATTAATTTTCATCCAATCATGGCCACCTAGATGCAATATCAAAAATGGCTTTAAAAAATCAAGTAGGCTTAAACTTTCTTTTAAATATTACATTCTGACTTAGAATTGTCTTGAAAATCCAAAAATGATAAAATATACAGGGTGCTCCATTTAAAAATTTAAAATTACAGCTATTTCCGGGTAAACCGAAAGTGCATTGAAAGTTAAGATTATGCCAAAACTCTCCTCTTCCTATACCATTTACTTATACCAAAGTTCATGGAAACCAAATCGTCGACCATAGGCGATGAATGCTTTAACTCCCTTTCACCAATTTACTATGTACTCTCATACAATTCACCGCTGCAACGAGAGCAAGCAGAATGAGATCAGAGGCTTCTCCGGCCTACCGCTTCCTCCTTTTTCGGACAAAGACGCAAATAACACAATCCCACCGTGAATATTTAAAATGCTTTTAATTCCTTATGGTCGACGAGTTGGTTTCCACACCTGTATATTGCTTTGTCCAATAGTCTAGTTATGCTTTGTCTAATAAATTTGTTGAGACCCGGTATGTATCTACGAAATCATTTACTAACGTATGTCCTAAAAGTTTTGGCACAAAACTCATTTTTCTTTAATTTTAACAAAAACAAAATAAAATCAAGTTGCCTTTGAAAACAAAAGTTTATTTACTTTATTTACTGTCAGTTGAGATTTATTTATTTTGAAGTTTTCGCTTTAAGATGTCGTATAAATTAGAAATAAGAAAAAGTATCTACAAGTTAGTTGGGCGGATACCCAAAGCTGAAATCTGTCGAATATTCCAGAATGAAAACATTTCACGCAGAACCATTTATAGAACAATAGCGGAGTGCGAGCAGGGAATACCATGTCTGAATCTGCCAAAAAGTGGAAGACCACGTGTATTTACCGCACAGAGGTCAGAGAGATTGGTGAGAAGAACAAAAACCAGATTGGAATGTCAACGAGGAGACTGGCTAGGCAATACAGAATGGGCCACTCCACATAATTCGATAGTATAGTTTAGTTAAGTATTGAGTTGTAATTTATGATAACTCGTTAATTCTTAAATAAATTAGGTACTTCATTAAAAAAACCGATAAATATTGTGTGCCAAAACTTTTAGGACATACGTTATTGGTATAAGGTGGGTTAAGTTATCAATTCCATACCTGTAGATAGTTTATTATTTCATAAAAGTTGTTCTTTAAAATTCTAGCTTTATTTATATTATAGCATAGCATAGCACTATGATAAAATAAAAACATAAAGCAAGATAAAATCCAGATTTTCCACCCGATTAAAGAAAAGAGCCAACAACAACGTCTTTAACAAAAAGTACATTTAAAAAGTTATTTTTCAGCAGTCTTTAAAAATGATATTTTTATAACAAAGTTACAAACCGGAAACTTTTCTCTGGTTTACAGAGCCGTTAACAACGTTTATTCTTGTAACATAACTCCGGGCGCTCTCAAAGATATCTCTAAGCAATGCCGCAAAAAATAATATTTAATTTTTAACACTCTACTTAGCCGTTATAGTCGTTTAGATATCGTATATCAAAAATTTAATTTCCTGTTTCTAGGAAAAATATTTTGAAATGTCTCTTTGAAAAGCCATAATACTGTAACATGGTTAAGGTGCACGGAGGCACTTTCAAAAGGTCCTTATCTATAATGCACCGTCGTCGGAATGTACGCCACAATAGAAAGAAGTCATTTCAAAGGAAAAATACGTGAAGAAAAATAATTTCGAAATCGTAAAATAAATTATATTTAATAAATTTTGGAATTTTATTTACCATAAACTTGTTTAAAGGTTTTTACATGTTTTTTTAGTCTACCAAGGGGTGATTTATTTAGAGGTACTTCTTCTAGTAGGCATTTTTCGATAGATAATGCTGCGCCCAGACTTGCAACAATTCGTTAAACATCCGTCCAAACAAACCAACCCATTTGCGCGCTCCTTTGATGCAAAAAACCGACAAGCTCTGAAGCACCGCGGAATTGTTTCCCAAACCCTTGGAACGACGTGAATTTTGTCCACGTCCGCGCTATGTGAAGCTATGTGGCGCGTTATTCGGCACGGCGAATTGTTGAAAGTCTAGACGCAGCATAAGAAGGTCCAAATTTCAAACTGTCATGGTATTTGTGTTCAGTACTGTTTGGAAATTTATCCTGAAAAGACTTAGACCCTGGCACAACGTCTAAAACTTCTTCAACTGTATTATGAAAATCATCATTCTCCGAGAAATATGTTTCGTGCGCTTCGGGTAACTTATGGTCCACGCATAATCGGCGTACTGACCCGACACATCACAAAAATTTGAACTCCAATTTTCATTATTGGAGAATTTTGACCATATGAGCCACATCCAGCACAAAGTGCAGGAAATATAGCGGCAGTAGCTGCGACTGTACGTGATGATTCTGACGAATTGATTTGGCGCTCGGAAATTGGAGCTTAAGAACAGACCATGTTAGGCGCAGTTAACGCTAACATTTGAAAGCCATAATCTTTAAAAAATAAATGTTAGATATATAGTTCTTCCGTATGAAAATAAACATTACTTAATTAAGTAATTTAAAATTTTATTATAAATTTTTTAAAGTACCTGCAAATGAATCACTCCTTACTATATGTTTTGAATCAAAGTTTTTGATCTAGAGGGCGATATTGAAACTATTGCAATTTCTGGTACACCTTGTGTCCCAGATGAATGACAACTTATCAGAAAGGTAAAACCGATGATACCAAATTATTTGAAATAAAATGCCTTTTAAGGATATGCTAACGAACCACCCTCGTTCCGTTTGAAAAAAATGAGTTTTACCATAAATAGGATTTGGAAACTTTGACTCTGCCCTAAAAGTTGTAAAAAACAAAACACGATTAATCTCATTTTTAACACGCTTTTTATTAACACGCTTTTATATAAACTTGGGTTGTATGTATCTCTCAATCAG
>JACEGR010003717.1:0-99692 GCA_014170235.1 Listronotus bonariensis
ATATTGAATACCTAGTAAGTCACTCCGGTTACTGTAGTTTTAAACCAATAAAATACATTTTTATTGTGGTAACTAGGTTTACTGACTTTTTAAGCCAATGAAATACATTTTTTGTTTAGGTGTTTGTCTCAATTTTTAGTGAACAAAGTATAGTAAGTGGATATATATTGTTTTCAAAAAACAAATTAATTGCAGATATTTTAGGAATAGAAAACTTTTAATACTTTGCCTGAAGTTTTTTAGTGTAGTTGTCTTTGAAAGGTTATCCATTTTGACTATAATGTTTTATGTGATACCTAATTCAAAAATATACAGACTGTCCACGTATGGGGTTAACAAGAGGACAAATGGACTAAAAATTTCATTTTTCCAAAAAGAGTTATTCTTCATAAAAAATTTTTGTTTGTAAAAAAATAGGATTCACGAAAAGAAAATGTAAATTTTGTATACAGGGTTAGCAAAAACTTAAAAAACATGATTTTTCTTCAGTCAGCTACCTAATTTGCTTTTTAAAGATCTGCTTTCTCCAAATTCCTACAAAACACAATTTTTTAACTGTAAAGGCCAGTTTTCTCAAATTATGTATTCTAATAAAATTTTGTATTATTATTTTTTTATCTATTACAAACATGATTTTGAATAAAATTTTCTAATAAAATTTTTCTAAACAATGAAAAATACAGGTAGTTTACTCCTGGAGAAAAATCATGTTTTTAGGTTTTTGCGAACCCTGTATACAAAATCAACATTTTCTCTTCGTAAATCCTATTTTTTTTTACAAGCAAAAGTTTTTATGAAGAATTACTTTTTTCAAAAAATTAAATTTTTGGTCCATTTGTCCTCTTGTTAACTCCATCCGTGGACAGTCTGTATATTAAAATTCCAGTGAAATTTTTTATTGCACCTTCTGTGTCATACAACTATCCTTGTGATTTAAATCTAAACCTACTGGACAACAATTTTGATGATTTTTGCATTGGTTGGTTTTTGGATCTCTAATCAGTAATCACCAATCTGAAAGTATTTTTAAGTCAGAAACATTTCATTCTCAAGAATATCCATCACCAAACTTACCGTGTTTTCACCATGTATCCCACAATTTTGAATTTAAGCCTAAATTGTTACACAATATTAAATAAACCCTGGTAAAAAATATGATTTTTAAAACTTATTTTACAAATTTTTTTCATTTAATTGCAAAGCCACACTTTCAAGCGCAGTAGCTATAGGGGCTGAGAAATTTCACTAAATATTCATTATATTACAGTCATCTTTAATTAAACATTTTTAAGGAATTTCTATATTTTTACTAAAATTTTAGAGTTTTGTAAATTATGATCCTTAAGTTTCCAACGTTCGCTGAACGGTAGGGCCAAGCGAAATAACAGGCTTGAAATTGAAAGTCGCGCCGCGTACGAAATTTCGCCATCGACGAACTAAACAAAAGACAAACGTCCAAATGGAATTATTTTAAATATTGAAATGGATACTATACATACTATGATTGTGTAACAAGTTTTATTGTGTTTTTATTTGTAGAACATAAACCAAAAAATAAAAAAATTAAAGAAAAAATTATTACAGTTAGCATAATTGCGACTTGGTAAGTAAAAAAAACAGTTATTTCTCCATACAAGATGACCGAAAATCGATTTTTCGGAAAAACCAGACATATACCTTTTTTTTAACAAATAATGAAAGATAATTGTTATTCACATCTAAAGACCAAATATTGCCCCTTTTAGTCGCCTGGAGCTATCCCGTTTTCATCCCCAAAGACAAAAATCCTTAAAAAATTACCGAAACTTCATTTTTTCTGAAAAACAAGAAAAATATACCTTTTTTTTAAAACGGAATATGAAAGGTAATTACAAATCCCATCTAGAGACAAAATATTGTCCCTTTAAGTCGCCTGGAGCTATCCCGATTTCTTCCCTAAAGACAAAAATCTTTAAAAAATGACCGAAAACTTCATTTTTTCTAAAAAACAAGAAAAATATACCTTTTTTTTAAAACGGAATATGAAAGGTAATTACAAATCCCATCTAGAGACAAAATATTGTCCCTTTAAGTCGCCTGGAGCTATCCCGTTTTCTTCCCTAAAGACAAAAATCTTTAAAAAATGACCGAAACTTTATTTTTCTGAAAAACAAAAAAATATACCTTTTTTTTTTAAACGGAATATAAAAGGTAATTACAAATCCCATCTAGAGACAAAATATTGTCCCTTTAAGTCGCCTGGAGCTATCGCGATTTCTTCCCTAAATACAAAAATCTTTAAAAAATGACCGAAAAATCATTTTTTCTAAAAAACAAAAAAATATACCTTTTTTTAAACGGAATATGAAAGGTAATTACAAATCCCATCTAGAGACAAAATATTGTCCCTTTAAGTCGCCTGGAGCTATCCCGTTTTCTTCCCTAAAGACAAAAATCTTTAAAAAATGACCGAAACTTTATTTTTTCTGAAAAACAAAAAAATATACCTTTTTTTTAAACGGAATATGAAAGGTAATTACAAATCCCATCTAGAGACAAAATATTGTCCCTTTAAGTCGCCTGGAGCTATCCCGTTTTCTTCCCTAAAGACAAAAATCTTAAAAAATGACCGAAAAATCATTTTTTTTAAAAACAAAAAATATACCTTTTGTTTTTAAACGAAATATGAAAGGTAATTACAAATCCCATCTAGAGACAAAATATTGTCCCTTTAAGTCGCCTGGAGCTATCCCGTTTTCATCCTCAAAGACAAAAATCCTTAAAAAGTTACCGAAACTTCATTTTCTGAAAAACAAAGAAAAATATACCTTTTTTTAAAACGGAATATGAAAGGTAATTACAAATCCCATCTAGAGACAAAATATTGTCCCTTTAAGTCGCCTGGAGCTATCCCGATTTTCTTCCCTAAAGACAAAAATCATTAAAAAATGACCGAAACTTTATTTTTTCTGAAAAACAAAAAAATATACCATTTTTTAAAACGGAATATGAAAGGTAATTACAAATACCATCTAGAGACAAAATATTGTCCCTTTAAGTCGCCTGGAGCTATCCCGATTTCTTCCCTAAATACAAAAAATCTTTAAAAAATGACCGAAAAATCATTTTTTCTAAAAAACAAAAAAATATATACCTTTTTTTTAAACGGAATATGAAAGGTAATTACAAATCCCATCTAGAGACAAAATATTGTCCCTTTAAGTCGCCTGGAGCTATCCCGATTTTCTTCCTTAAAGACAAATCTTTAAAAAATGACAGAAACTTTATTTTTCTGAAAAACAAAAAAAATATACCTTTTTTTAAAAACGGAATATGAAAGGTAATTACAAATTCCATCTAGAGACAAAATATTGTCCCTTTAAGTCGCCTGGAGCTATACCGTTTTCTTCCCTAAAGACGAAAATCTTTAAAAAATGACCGAAACTTTATTTTTTCTGAAAAACAAAAAAATATACCTTTTTTTAAACGGCATATGAAAGGTAATTACAAATCCCACCTAAAGACAAAATATTGTACCTTTGAGTCGCCTGGAGCTATGCCGTTTCCTTCCCTAAAGACAAAAATCTTTAAAAAATGACCGAAAAATATTTTTCTAAAAAATAGAAAAAATATACCTTTTTTTTAAACGGAATATGAAAGGTAATTACAAATCCCATTTAAAGACAAAATATTGTCCTTTTAAGCCGCCTGGAGCTATCCCGATTTCTTCCCTAAATACAAAAATCTTTAAAAAGGACCGAAACTTTATTTTTCTAAAAAACAAAAAAATATACCTTTTTTAAAACGGAATATGAAAGGTAATTACAAATCCCATCTGGAGACAAAATATTGTCCCTTTAAGTCGCCTGGAGCTATCCCGTTTTCATCCCCAAAGACAAAAATCCTTAAAAATTACCAAAACTTAGTTTTTTGAAAAACAAGAAAAATATACCTTTTTAAAACGAAATATGAAAGGTAATTACAAATCCCATCTAGAGACAAAATATTGTCCCTTTTTTTCCTTCCCTAAATACAAAAATCTTTAAAAAATAACCGAAAAAATGATTTTTCGGTCATTTTCAAATATTTTTGTGTTAAGGCTAAATTTGTAATTGGTCTTGATATTCCGTTTAAAAAAAAGTATATTTTTCTGTTTTTTAAGAAAAAATATTGTTTCAGTCATTTTTAAAGATTTTGTCTTTAGAAAGAAACGGGATGGCTCAGGCAGGCTCAAGGACAATATTTTGTCTTTCATGGTTGCAATTACCTTTCATATTCCGTTTAAAAGGTATATTTTTGTTTTTAAAAAAATGATTTTTGTATTTAAGGGAATTTAGGAAATCGGGATAGTTCCAGACGACTAAAGGGACAATATTTTTGTCTTTAAATGGGATTTGTAATTGCCCTCATATTCCGTTTTAAAAGGTATATTTTTTTGTTTTTCAGAAAAAATATAGTTTTCGATCATTTTTAAAGATTTTTGTATTTAGGGAAGAAATCGGGATAGCTCCAGGCGACTTAAAGGGACAATATTTTGTCTCTAGATGGGATTTGTAATTACCTTTCATATTCCGTTTTTAAAAAAAAGGTATATTTTTTTGTTTTTGAGAAAAAATGATTTTTCGGTCATTTTTTAAAGATTTTTGTATTTAGGGAAGAAATCGGGATAGCTCCAGGCGACTTAAAGGGACAATATTTTGTCTCTAGATGGGATTTGTAATTACCTTTCATATTCCGTTTTAAAAAAAGGTATATTTTTTTGTTTTTCAGAAAAAATGATTTTTCGGTCATTTTTTAAAGATTTTTGTATTTAGGGAAGAAATCGGGATAGCTCCAGGCGACTTAAAGGGACAATATTTTGTCTCTAGATGGGATTTGTAATTACCTTTCATATTCCGTTTTAAAAAAAGGTATATTTTTTTGTTTTTAGAAAAAATGATTTTTCGGTCATTTTTTAAAGATTTTTGTATTTAGGGAAGAAATCGGGATAGCTCCAGGCGACTTAAAGGGACAATATTTTGTCTCTAGATGGGATTTGTAATTACCTTTCATATTCCGTTTTAAAAAAAAAGGTATATTTTTTTGTTTTTAGAAAAAATGAATTTTCGGTCATTTTTAAAGATTTTTGTCTTTAGGGAAGAAATCGGGATAGCTCCAGGCGACTTAAAGGGACAATATTTTGTCTCTAGATGGGATTTGTAATTACCTTTCATATTCCGTTTTAAAAAAAAGGTATATTTTTTGTTTTTTAGAAAAAATGATTTTTCGGTCATTTTTAAAGATTTTTGTCTTTAAGGAAGAAATCAGGATAGCTCCAGGCGACTTAAAGGGACAATATTTTGTCTCTAGATGGGATTTGTAATTACCTTTCATATTCCGTTTAAAAAAAAGGTATATTTTTTTGTTTTTAGAAAAAATGATTTTTCGGTCATTTTTTAAAGATTTTTGTCTTTAGGGAAGAAATCGGGATAGCTCCAGGCGACTTAAAGGGACAATATTTTGTCTCTAGATGGGATTTGTAATTACCTTTCATATTCCGTTTTAAAAAAAGGTATATTTTTTTGTTTTCAGAAAAAATAAAGTTTCGGTCATTTTTAAGGATTTTTGTCTTTGGGGAAGAAAACGGGATAGCTCCAGGCGACTAAAAGGGGCAATATTTGGTCTTTAGATGTGAATAACAATTATCTTTCATTATTTGTTTAAAAAAGGTATATGTCTGGTTTTTCCGAAAAAATCGATTTTCGGTCATCTTGTATGGAGAAATAACTGTTTTTTTACTTACCAAGTCGCAATTATGCTAACTGTAATAATTTTTACTTTAATTTTTTTATTTATGGTTTATGTTCTACAAATTAAAACACAATAAAACTTGTTACACAATCATAGTATGTATAGTATCCATTTCAATATTTAAAATAATTCCATTTGGACGTTTGTCTTTTGTTTAGTTCGTCGATGGCGAAATTTCGTACGCGGCGCGACTTTCAATTTCAAGCCTGTTATTTCGCTTGGCCCTACCGTTCAGCGAACGTTGGAAACTTAAGGATCATAAATTGTTTTTAGCGAATGCTATATGCAGGAATATAAGTAAATAAATATGAAAATTTGTGTGCATTTAAGAAATAGCTACAATTTGGATCTGAAAAATAAATATGGATGAATGCAGCGAAAATCACAATAACCCCTACGTGGGCACTGCGCAGTACACTTGTGGGCATGCGCAATAAACATTTACTGACTAGCCGAAAACAAACAAAAGGACCGGGTTTAACATTTTGTATATGATTCATTTATAAAGAAAATATACCAAGTAATTTTGGGGTATACATATTTAAATATTTTATTTTAAGTCTGTATTCGTCTTTCATAGCAGTCCCTAAAAGTAAACCGGTTTTATATTGGGGACTATTTTTTGTTGTATATTTTTTTATTTTTCGTTCGTATCGCCGATTTTATTAAGATTTAGCAAACGAGAGTGCTTAGAAGCACTGATCTCAATTTAAATTCCATTTTATTGCTAAAACACCTTCTTTTTGATTCATGAGGACCCACTTTTACTTAACCTCAAACCTGCACGCTATTTTATGTATTATTATCTTCCTTCTTAACACTACCTTGACACAACAAAACTGAATAGTTGGTATTTTATTATAAAAGCAATTAGATTTGGTGTAACTTGTTTGAGGAATAAATCTCAATTCATAAACTGATATTTCGTTCCCGTTGGCGTAGCAGTTGTCGTTCAGTTAAGTTTGGCGTGTAATGCCATTGAAATTGTTTATTTTTGGGGTTAGGGCCAAACTGACCTTATATTTGTAATTGAAACCACAAAAAAAAGCGAATCACAAATATTAAAATTGGTAATGTACCCAGTAAGTAATTATTGATTTAATTTGCCTACAAATGCCAACTTGAAATAAACTTGATAATGTTATAATCTTAAACTAGGCTTAAAGCGCAATGGAATCGCTTGGACTATTTAATTTTATTCAAAAGATTCCACAGAAAGATACCTATGTTCCTTTTTTAACATAGGAGCAATAAGCAATCTACAAGATATTATATGGTATAAATCGTCCTCAATATCACGAAGCGGCGTATCTTTATGTTTAAATTTCACGAGGGTGCTTTTTAGTTATTTTTTGTACTACTCTTTTTTAGTAAAATGAAATAGGCTTAGTATTATATTTCTATAACTTTTAAAGATATCAAAATCTAACATATTAATATTGTAATATTAAGAAGCAACTTTTTTAAGCAATTACATCAGCTCTAGTCAATTTCCTACTTTTTGAGATACGCCACATCGTGATATTGCCGACGAAATTGCTTATGGCTACGTGTTATAACTTGAAAATATGTCAAATTATTTTAATTAAACTGCCATATTTTATTTTGTGTGATTATAAATGCATCAGTCCAATGCTAATACAGGGTGTCCGACTATATTTTAACCCATTTTCACCGCGAATAATTTTAGAAGAAATAATATTATCAAAATGCGGTTTTCGCGAAAAGCCTTAGATTTTTTTAAGTTTCTTTTTATATCCTTGCCATTTGGTTGTGACATTTATTTCTTACGAAAACGGCCAATTTTCGTATATAGGGCAAGTTTGTTATTTTAAATGGAACCCCATATATATTTTTCTATAATCCTTAAATACAATTTTTCCCGCTAAAAAAAATTAACCCAAACCATGACTATTTCAAAAAATAATGGATTTATTGATCTCTAAAAAATTGACTGCATGGCAATAAAGAGTATTATTTAAAACAGGAAATTTGCTACTTACTCATTATTTAGATTTGGTTATGCAAAACTTAAATTAAATAAAAGTTTAAAAAACACCAAGAATTACTCACAACGCACAAATAAAACACCAAATACCAAATATCTATACCTGATAACGGTCGACCGTAGATGGGAGATTGCGTTTGGTCGGTCGACGGCGTTAATTTTACCTGGATTTTACGATCGGGAAATCCCAAATTATAAATTAAATTAGGATGAGTGTGACCCTGTCACCGCATAGGTAAACGTTTTCAGTGTTGCAACCACTATATTTATTAAAATACTGCTAATTTTGTCAATGTTGCCAACACTATATTGGGTTTTAAATAAAAATGCTAACCTTTATAACAACTGCGCATGTGCAAAGGTGTACAGCAATTCTCCCAGTGTGGGGTAAAAATTCTTGCGCAGGTCTATTGAAAATATATGGGGATCAGTTTCTATTAGCAATCCTTTTAATTTTTAATAATAAATAAATGAGCTACACCTGCAGATAATAAAAAGTTATTAGAACGAGGGGTTCTCAAACTTATTTCTACCCTGACGTCCTTGGAAATTTGCAATTTTCTTATGACGCCTCTAACTTCTGACCCCACTTAAAAACATCTACCAGGTTTAAGTACTAGATAGTAACAGATTCCCAGAAATATGTAATTTTAATTAAAGAAGAAAATAAGAACAAAGCCAAAACATAAGCTAAAAAAATAAATTACAACATATATTAGCTGTGAAGGATATGCTTGCGCTTTTGGGCAGAGCTTCTTCTATCGGGGCTTCGGTTTTGGAAATTACCACTCTTATTACTTTCTCTACGTCTATTTTTAAACTGTACTTGTTTTTATTATAACAACTTCAAAAAAGCCTGTTTCACACAAGTACAAAGTGACAAATTAATGCTACATCAAAATATTTCTGAGAAACTTGAGCTTCAAAATTCCAACAGTTTGTCCTTCTTTAATTGAAGTTTTATAATAGAGTCACATGACAATTTTTAGCTATCATCCTCTGTTGAAAGTGTTGATGATGTAGTTGACGGAACAGGATTTCTAACTCAGTCATATTGTTCCAGATTATCTGGAAAATACTTTTCAAGTGCTGTGTAAACATTATGTTGAAGAAGGGATCTAGAATTTCTATCGATTTTTTATTGTAGAATACTTTACATTTTTGATTAGTCAAAATATGTATATTTTGTTTGCAAAAATTACCTAGTAAGTAACCAAGGTTACTAAACTAACTTTTTAAACCAAGCCACTTCAATTTTGGTTGTTGTAACCAGGGATACTAATATTTTTGAACCAATGTAATTAATTTTTTGTCCATGTTTTTTCTGAAACAAAAATATACAGACTTTAGTACCAGCCTTACAAAAGAAAGTTGCAACCTAATAGCAATTTAATTGCAGATTTGTTTAAATATTTTTGCCATTAGATAAAAGTCAAATATCAGTTGCTGAAATATACAGGTCTGATTTTACAATGTATAGGATTTATTTTGTAGTTTCATGTGCTGTTTTACCTACGTTAAAAGTTTTTAGCCTTAACTATAAAAATGTTTTTTTTTACTTTAGTCACTTTGTGAAATTAACTGCGCTATGTCCAAAATAAGACATTGTAAGAATCCATTGCATAACCCTAGTAATGAGCAACTAGATTAAAGAACACAACATGTATTAATAAATACAACTACTTAACACCAAAAAATATTTAAACAAAAGGATCACTCTACGGAATAAATAGGTTTTGTGCTATTAAAAATAAGTGTTAAGGCTCTTTTTTTGAGCTGTGGGATGGTCCGGTTTGGTTCTCAATCCCCAATTTATTTTTTCCTTTTCGTAGTTGTAGTTGAATATGGGCGTCTAGTTAGTTATATTTGGTGAATAAACTAGCATTGACCTTTGAGTTTTAAGTAAAACAACTTTTATTTCTGCCTTTCCATATATTCACAATAAATTAGTTGTTAGTATAATAAAAAAAAATTGTAACCACCATTCACAAAACAATTTTATTTAAAGGAAACTTGACAAGGTAGTAATAAAAAATTTTTTTTTTTGTTAACTTTAATAACATTTGATGATACCTCTAATATTTCTGAAATTGTTTTTTAGTTACCGATAAATCTTCCACTTTACAAAAAGCAAATGTTACTAAGTTAACACCATCTGATTTAAATTTATTAGCAGCAACCAATCTGAGTCTAAATGAATTGTATAAGCTAAAAAAACTGTCAGATAAAAATATTTCTGAAGCAATTCATACCTACAGGTAAGTTTTTACAAGTTAATAAATATTTTTATATTAACCTGACTAGTGATAAGTACAATTTCGTGTGAATATCTGAAACATATTGTTACTGATTTTTTTTAATAATTAATTTTCTTGATATATTCCAGAAGACACATTCATCTTAATTAAAAGGTATATAGAAATTTTAATAATGTATATAACCGCTATGAGAATTTTCACTCTCACTAGTGCCTCTGAGCATGCTTTTGTAAATGATCCATGTCTTCTTGGAAAATTACATCCTACCCAACTTGAATTTTATTTTTCAACTCTGCTAAAGTATGTGGTTGATTAGGCAATCTCCCTTCTATGTCCCATAAGTGCTTTAGAAAAGCCAGAATGTAAAATCTAAGAAAGAATATAAACATGATACTGCTTTAGATAAATCATAGTTACCTTAGCGATATGTGGTCGTTCAATCTCCTGATGAAATTCAGCAGTACCAACATGCTGGACTTAAGATATAGCAGTTGTACTACCCTTCCTCTGTGTAACACAAGTCCGTCGTGAATCCTTGGATAAAAATTAGATGTGACCTACTACCAATGCATATGGCTCCCCATATTATCATACATAGTACCTAGAGTCCTAGAGTGCTAGCGACATGTCGCTCAACCGAAAATGCCAAATTTCTTCTTTCTCCACTAAGCCTTTTGACCCCTTGTCGCCCATTATCGGTTTCCAAACAATCGGCATTCATCGGAAAATATTACTCAACTCCACTCTTTAAATTATCATCATTTTTATATTGCGACTAAACTTTAATGTGTGTATTTCTTTTGGTTAAATTTGATGCTTTGAACTTTTATAATAGGTAATGTATTTAAAGTCTCTGCAATTTTGCGATTATTACTTTTTTTTATTTCCAATTCTCTATAGTATATTCTAATTTAAAATCTTATTTAATTTTGCTCATATATTTATTGTTATTGTGCATCATACTTTCTATTTCGAAAAACGAGATACCTCGGGGAAAATGAGATACTCTTGGTTAGAGAAGATTCTCTAGTGTCAGCGGTATTACCAGTTATTTACAATTTTGCAGGGTACAGCGAAAATTAAAAGAGATAGAACAAATCTGATGGCGCAATATCGATTTAAATTTTTGAAAGAAATTCAATGGTAAAAGTAAAACATGGTATCAGATTTGTTCTATTTCTTTTAGTACCCTGCAAGGTCAACGAAAAGGCGCCACCCTGTACAATATTAAATAATGCAATTGTATTGTAAAAATTTAAAAAAATCTTTTTGAAAAGTTTTTAGTGCAAATTGCAACAGAATCTAATGTTTTAGATGTTCCCACAAAACAAACATTGTTTTGGTTAAAAAGCTTTAATTTATCGGTATTAAACAGGACTACCCTTTTTTAGCTTAAGGTTTAAGCTATCTAAAATCACTACTTTTATTTCTTTAATATACAGGATGTAAAAATAATTAGCACTAGTTTGTAGAGGGTAAGTCCGCCCCTAATAAATGCAAATGTTCTAAGAGGGCATCATTTTAAAGGGTCCTTAGTAATATTTGTCATATTAAAAAAATATTTCATTATACCAATTCAAATCATAAGAGTTATTTACGAAAAACCTATTTTCAGCGGCGTCCTTTAAGGCCACATATCTTAGTAAAGGGGCTTTCGAAAAAAAAGTTAATAGGAAAGTTTATATTATTTATATGTGTTTCATATGAAACCGAGAGATTGCCCACATATTTCCGGACACCCTGTATAATTGAATATCTATTAACTATAATTATTTAAATAATCCATTGTACAGGGTGGCGCCTATTCGTTGACCTTGCAGGGTACAGCAAAAACTAAATGAGATAGAACAAATCTGATTGCACAATCTCGATTTCGATTTTTGAAACAAATTCAATGGTAAAAGTAAATCATGGCTAATATGATTCGTTTTGAAGATACAGAGTGTTTTTAAATTTTGTTAATTTGGTAAGGTACTTGCAACTCGCTTGATATTAGAGATAGAAAAAAATGAAAATAGAAAAGTTTTAAGGATTACGATAATAAAATTACATTTTTAAATAAAACACCCTGTATATTTTATCACCATTAAAAAGATATTTCAAAGACCTTTAAGAATTAATCACATTTAAATGTAAAAATAAAAAAATATGGACATTCAAATCTTAGTGTGTATATCTACTATTTTTTAGATTTATGTTTCCAAAACTATAAAAGATAAATATATCAAATGTGGTATTTTGTTAAACCTCTTTAAAATATTTTTGCAACGGTAATATAATATACAGGGTGTTTTGTTAAAAAAATCCTGATAACGGCCATATTTCCGAAACTGTTAAAAATAGATATATCAAATGTGGTATTTTTTATAGCTTTTGAGGAGACCTTTCAACTGAGTATAAAATTTACAGGGTGTTCCATTAAAAAAAATAACTTTGCGTTATAAATTTAAATTAAAAACAAAAGTATGTACGTCACTGAATTCTACGTAAAAATCCGTCAAACTTTTCTATTTACGATTTTTTTCTATCTCTAACATCAAGCGAGTTACAAGTGCCCTGGCCAAATTGCCAAATTTTGAAAAACACTCTGTATCTCCAAAAGTTGGTCATGATTTATTTTCACCATTGAATTTGTTTCGAAAATTGAAATCGAGATTGCGCAATCAGAGTTGTTCTATCTCTTTTAGTTTTCGCTGTACCCTGCAAGATCAACGAAAAGGCGCCACCTTGTACACTAGTGGACAAAATTAAAGAATATAAAAACTCCAATTTTTTTGACGTTTTTCAAATGGTATTATTTTCCTTAAAAATGAACTTACCTAAATTTCAAAAAATGCATATAAAAGCTTAAAGTTTCTAGTTTTAAGATCTTACAGTGAAAACAATTTTCAACCTTCGTGTACCGCGCAATTCTATTGAATACCGAAAATATTTTTTTTAAATTTTTTCGGTCCTTTTTTCTCTAAAAAGTTGGAAACGTTTTTTCAACTTAATCACTATCAGCTTTAACTTTCCTTTTTTAAAAGTTCGATACGACCACTTTTCGCTGAGATATTAAACTTTGAACGAAAAAGGACCTTTTTGTCTTTAACCATCAATATCTCAGCCACCGCTGATTGCACAAGAAAATTAAGGAGGGTTTTAAAATCTGGAATAAACACTCTACAGAAATCAGCTATGATTTTTTAAATGTTTTTTTAAGTTAATTTAAAAAAAATAAAAGGGATTTTTGTGGATTTTGGGATAATCAGGCGCTAAATTGAAAATATCGAGAAAACCACTAATGGTAAGTGTGCCTTTTACAGTTCAATATGCCTACAAAAATACAAAAGTTTAATTCAGCGCCTGATTATCCCAAAAGCCACAAAAATATTTTTTTCTTGATTTTTCAAATTAACGTAAAGAATAAAAAATATTTTTGGTCAAAGATGATAAAAGACAAAAAGGTCCTTTTTCGTTGAAAGTTTAATATCTTAGCGAGAAGTGGTCGTATCTAACTTAAAAAAAAAGAAAATAAAAGCTGAATAAACAGGTTATTCGATCCATAGAGTGGTTAAGTTGGAAACAAATTTTTCAAGTTTTTAGACCAAAAGAAATAAAGAACCGAAAAAAATTAAAAAAAATCTTTTCGATATTCATTTGGATTGCGCGTAGATGTTTCTTGCAAAAAAAATTACCATAAGATCTTAAAACTAGAAACTTCAAGCTTTTAAACGCTTTTTTTTAAATTTCAGTACGTCATTCTTAAAGCCGAAATACACCAAACGTCAAAAAATGTGGAGTTTTTTTTGTATACTTTAATTTTTTCCACTAGCGTAATTCCAAGAGCAATAATTTTTCAAATGTATCACATTTTTGACAGATATTTTTACGTGCGGCATACATGGGTAAAAATGCATTTGACTTAATGGTGATACTGTATATATCCGTGTATATTTTAGCAATTTAACTACAGAAGGAATTCCAAGAAGTGATAATGATTTGCCAATTCCACCAATTCCCAGTGAAACAAGTAAAATAAATGTACTTTTAGACAACAACCTTACAGTTGATAAAAACCTCAGTGATGTAGTAATTGGTAGTTTTGATAAAGTTGACACAAAAGAAGAATTAGAGATAGAATCAGAAAATCTTGAACACCACATTGAAAATGAATTGGAATTTAAGAGGTAAAATAACAATGTAGGATTATAGTTCTTTCAAAAATTTAATGATAATTACCTCTAAGCAGGGCCGGCTGGAGGAAAAGTGCGGCCTGAGGCGACTTAATTCACCCACCCCATTGATCTTCTTTCCTCCATCATACATATTTGTGAAGACAAAAAAAAGTTCCCCAATTATAAATTGCTTATTTTTTTAACCACCTTTACATTAAAGAGGATCATTTTGCCGCCCCTATACGATCATTTTGCCGCCACTGTAAACATGCCGCCTGAGGCGGTCGCCTCACCGGCTCACCCCTCGGGCCGGCACTGCATCTAACCATACCTTATTTTCAATACTGGTTATTATGTAGATGCTTCTGAAGTAATGGTATTATTCTATTGAACCTAATGATTGTCAAGTATTGGTCCATAGGGAGCATAGCATTTAAAATAATATCACAAAAACCACTATAAATCTTATCAAGACTTAATAGGCATTTACCAGCATTGTCCTTTTAACTTCTTTTTGTTAAATTTTTCATGAATAAAAAGCCTTTACATAATTTGGTTAGATCTTTTATTGACATTAAAGTATAGGCAAAGAATTGGCAAGGGGTCAAAGAACAAAACTATCTCTTTTTTGCCCTCTGGGGCCGTTCAAGTATTACGTAAGCACTATGCTTATTTTGGATAACATGGGGGTGGGGGTCTAGATTGGGATTACGTCAGCAGCAGCTTTTCACTGGTTTCCACATATGGTAACCCACCAACACAATGGGTACTTAGCTGTTGGGTAAGAAGAGTGTCAAAATTGTCAAATTAAACCAATAGGGTGGCTTTATTTTGATAGTTTTGACACTCCGTTTAACCAGTACTCCTGACTGCGCTCATGCTTCAATAACATATATACATTTTCGGTGTTTTTCACAAATTATGAATATATTTCTCGCTTAGAATCGAGTATGGGAATTACGGCGACAAATGCCGAAATGTAGTTTCAAATAGGTAAATCCAAGTTACACCAAACATTTTTTAAAAGTTCTAAAAAATCCCATGCAAATACAAAAGTACAAAATGTAGTTAGTGAACGAAGTGTAGCGTAAATTTAAATTACAAGCAAGGTCCTACAAGATATTTAATATTGTTTCTAAGAAAATTGAAGAGTAATTGCAATAATGACTAAGAATAAATGCAATGTACTATGTTTTTTTTAATAAGGTGATTGTTAAAACCATTCGAGGTATAAGTACTAGAACTGAGGAATCTTGGTTCTTAAGTTTGGACCGCGTCAAATTGAAATCGTTTACCGACGTCTTGCCAGCGATTGCTTAAGGCATCTCCACGGATCTTTACTCTGCAAGATGGAAACACTGACTTCATAAGACAGATTAAATTCTTATGATTGACTTTGTCAACTGTCATAATATTAAACTATGGTATTTTTTTTGCATTTTTGTATTTGAATTGCTTGATGTAAACATTAATATACAAACCAAAAATTTTAAGAAAGTTTGTTTTGTGCGTAATATTAATAAAATTGTAATATTTGAGGAGGGTATCTGCAACCGCAGTTTTTAACAAAATTAACAAAACCGAGTTATGTTTGGAATATTATATTTTAAATAGTGTTCCATGGCAAAATTAGAGATTTTCTTAAGTAACTCTATTCATTCTATCCCAACTTCTTAAAAATTTTTGACATTTTATTCAAGTGCGCAACAAAAAGCTGTTTTTCTTAAAATAATCTTTTATGCCAAAACTGCGGTTGCAGATCACATCTTCATTTGTATCTTGCTCTATGTTGAATATGGTCAGTAAAGTTAGTTTAAAGCCTATTTTCTTATTTCTAAAATTACAACTGCTGCTTATAAAACAAAAAGATTAAATACATTAAGGGGATGCCGTAGCACGTTAAATGAGCTAAAACGCGATTCGCTGCCGTTTTTAAATATTTGTTTGAGAAAAAGTTGTATATTGAAAAGTTTCTTAAAATCCCGAAGACTAACGGAAAGTTGGTTATTTTAGTTTTAGGAAATTTAATGTGTTAATTATTACCATTACCAAAAATCAGTTAACTTTCCGATAATCTTTGGATCATTTTAAGAAACTTTTCTATGTACAACTTTTTCTCAAAACAAATATTTAAAAAACGGCAGCGAATCGCGTTTTAGCCAATTTAACGTGCTACGGCATCCTCTTAAAAGAAAAATGCATATACAAACGTTTACGTAAGCATGGGGGAGGGGGTTAGGCTTTGCTTACTTTTGATGACATGGGGAAGGGGGTTAATAATTGTAATAATTATGTTTACGTAATACTTGAACAGCTCCTCTCTATGTAAAGGGTTACCGTACCTATTTTGGCCCATTTTGATCGCTAATAACTTTAGAACAAATAAAGTTGTCAAGATGCTGTTTTAGTAGATGGACTGAAGGTTTTTTTTAAATTTTTTAGCATATCATCGCCATCTTGTAGGGGAATTTTCTTAGCACAAAAACAAAATGGTCGATTTTCCGATATAGGACAACTAAGTTATTTTAAATGGAACATCCTGTTTATTTTTAGTATTCCGAAACTCGTCTTGGTCTTATTTGGTCTACATGTCTTCTCCATACTTTAGAATCGACAGTAATAGCATAAGTTATGTCGCCTCCCTCTTTAATATTTTCCCTTCAATCCATTTCTGGAAATTTATTCTTTTTAGATCTAAACCATACTAATTCGCCTTCATAGAATATTCTGATCTTTGACTGGTAAGATGGCTGCTATTTTTCTCTTATTTCATTGACAAAATTTAATTTTTAGTAAATCCATTGCGGTTCTTATATCTCGTTTCATTAATAAATAACATGGCGCTGTATCCGTTGCTTCATTAGGGGTCTTTCTAGGCTGTATATTGCATAAGGAAATTTGATAATTTTTCATTAGGTGTACCAGGTTCATGTATTGTTTTCTTTAATGTGTACTGAGCATACCTGCTTAACCATTTGATAATGGATGAAATTGGGCGCAAACTTTTTGATTTATACCATTTTGACTTTAAAAATTGTTTAAACTATGTACTTATGAATGCCGGTTCGTTATCTGTTACAATAGTTAAAAAGTAGTCCAAATCGAGCAAAAGTTTCTCCAAGTTTTTCAATAGTATTTCTTGTTGATATGGATGATAAAGGAAACACTTCCAAACACTTCATCAACACACATAGTCATCCACTATCAAAAGGAAATAATTGTTCATAAATGGTTCAGCAAAATCTAAGTGAATTCTCTGCCATGTTCCTAAAGGATAGTACCAGAAGTAAGCTGTCCTAGGTGGTTCACTTTGAATTTTCATGCAAGATTGAAAACCAAATTTTCAATATCTTTTTCTATATTTATCCACCACACATAGCTACAAGCCAAAGACTGTTATCCTGGCAATACCAATATGTTCTGGATGCAATGATTCAATAATCCTTTTTTGTAATTTTACTGGTATAACAATTCAGATACCTCCAGTTATGCAACCATGCTCTAAGCTTAGCTCATTCCTACATTTTAAAATATGGTGTGTTTTTCAAATTATCTCCCCGTTTTTATAGTTTCATATACAGGGGTATTTTTAAGTTGATAAATTCCTCCTAACACATTATAAAATGGAAAAAAAAGAATAAGAACATTTTTAAAATAAAATTATGTTTGAGAAAGGTTTTGTTTCCGAAATACAGGGTGTTAAAGTTTTTAAGAAAAAAAATGGCTTTTATCTATCATTACTTTTCTACCACTCGAGATATGTTTACAAGAATTTGTTACACTTCTTTTAACCATAACATTACATTTTTTGCTGTAAAGGATTAAAAAAAAATACCAGTGGCTTTCGAACAAGATTTGTATTGATTTTTTGAAGAAAAAAATAGTATACCACTGCTTTTCTTTAAATCAATATAATTTTTAAAATAACCATTTACTTTGGAGTTAATTTGGTCTCCTGTATTTTCGTATCGACAGAACGGTTTCGTTTAAAAAATAAAGGTGTTTTTAATAGATGGCAAAGTGCACTAAAATCTGATATGGTGTTTTTGTATGAAAAATTTTTTGTCTAATTTGTATCAAAGGTCAAAAACTTACATTACTACAATTCGTAGTATTATGCTTTGTTAATAAAAGTCAAAAAAACCAATTTTACATACAAAACACCATATCAAATTTTACATTTTGCCATCCATTAAAATGGCTTTTAATTTTTTAAACGACAACTGTTCGTGACGAAAATACGAAGAGACATCTCCAAATACATGATCTATTTAAAGGTAATATTAATTTAAAGAAAAAGCAGTGATATGCTATTTCTTCTTAAAAACAATTCAATACAATTTTGTTCAACGCGCACTGGTAATTTTTTTAAAAAACTTTGAAGCAAAAAATGTAATGTAATGGTTAAAAGAAGTGTACCAACTTTGTGGAGTATCTGGAGTGGTAGAAAATTTATGATAAAAATGGGCATTTTTTCTTAAAACTTTAACACCCTGTATCTCAGAAACGAAGCATTTTTGAACATAGTTTTATTTAAAAAATGTTCCCTACTTTCTTGCATTCTATGCTGTGTTAGAGAGAAATTTATCAACTTAATAATCACCCTGAATATTTTTAATTCCGGGCTTTTTAGTGTTTCATTTTGCAATATCTTTATAAGTTACTGGTATTGCATGTTTTGTCTCTAAATTTAAAATGGTTACATTTTCTTGGTACTCTTAAATAGCTTCTGTAGATGGTAAGGGAAGTCTTAATAAAGCATCTACATTTCAATGATTTGTAGTCGATTTATAGATAACTGGGCAACCTGTGCCCACTTCATTGGGCGTTAATTATATTTTTCTCTGAAGTTCAATAATAGTAAAATATAGCCTATAGCACTCCTGAATATTGTAGCTTTCTGATTGTGAACGAACATTTTTATGATCGGTTCAGTATTTCCGACGATAAGCTCTTACAAACAAACAAACAAAGTTACAAACTTTACCTCTTTTATAATATTAGCATAGATTTTATAATCAAATCCTTGAAGAAATTGTGCATAGTGGAGCATTCTTGTAGCTACCATATTAGGTAGTGCTGTATTTGGGTAAAAAATTGAAAACAAGAGGTTTGTGATCCGTTATTAGTGTATATTTTCTACTATAACAGTACTTGACAATTTTTACCTGCCCAGTAAATTGCTGTTTCCTCTTTATCTATTTGGCTATATTTTTTTCTGAAATAGATAAGGTTCTGGATGCGTAGTAAATTGGTCTTTCTTCCCCATTAGAATAAATGTGTGACAATACTGGGGCTTTTCATATGGACTGGCATCTGCAGCAGGACTCCGTGTACTATAGTATTCTATAAATCAACTTCATTCTACCTTACTCACACTCTGTGTTTAAGAAAACACGCTTGAAGTCGATCAAATTGGTCGCCTATAAGCGAGGTCTCCGGAACGTGTCGAATTCTACCAAAATTTTAAGAAAGTCTTACATAACCCTAAAATAAATTTAGGTGTTCGTTAGTTTGCTATGATTTATATATTTATTTGGTTGTTTTTGTGTTATTAGAATGCAAAAATTTATGTTATTGTTTTTACAATGATATAAAAATATAATTTTTGTTCTAGCCGCATGTGTTTACTGTCCAACCAATTTGACCTTGATTTTTGCAAAGATTCACAATTGTATAACGCTAATTCGGTATTGATTTTTTTAGTTTAGATAAATTGGTCACATATTTTTGCCTTACTGATTTAAATTATTCACAGTAGGGAACATTGATAGCTATTTATTAAAAAAAAAAAAATGGTTAAGTTAATCTTCAAAAAATAAATTTCATAAAGGAGGGAGTATGCGATAGTCCAAAATTGACTCCAAGAGTAAAGGAGAATAAAATTAAATAAAAATCGATTAAAAACCTAACTCTTTTTTGTTCCGTGTTAAAAACAATAATTAAAAACTCAATTGCTTATTAATGATACTCCGTAAATCTAATTCGCAATGTATGTGTGTCCTTTTTCATCTTGCACAGTGAAACAGAGAAGTATTAGTACACATATAGACATTTTACGAACATTTTCTATGTTTAGTCTATTGTGACACAGAGTACCAAGAAGTGCAATTATCGACTTCTCGAGTAGAAATCTACGATAGAAAGCGAGGTGTAGAATTCTATAGAGCACGGAGTCCCGCTGCTGTTGCTAAAATTAATGGTAGACTTGAGCTATATGGACATAATATTTCTTTAGAAGTAATGTAATTTTTTATGTTTTTAAAAGCATTTTCACAATAATCAGTCCATATAAAATCTTGTTTTATTTGAAGTATTTGGTAAAGTGGATAATGTTTCATTGCATGATTTTTAATAAAACGCCATCTCGTTTAAGAATATAATTTACAATATTAAAATTTGCGACATACAAGTTAGTCCGATAAAGGGACATTTTAACTACACATGAAAATGGAAACCCTAACTTTTTATCAAATACTTGTTTTGATGTGCACATCAAATTTGTATACTCAAAATAATAAAAATCGCTGCGAGGGGTCGTCAAAAATATAAAAACTACCCCAGAAACCGCTTTTTGCATTTTCTTAAGAAGTATAATAGTTAGAGAAAAAATTTCAAATAAAATTGATAGAGCGCGAAATAATCTACAAAATTGATATTAATCATCTTTTTCGAATTCGTAACAGAAAATGAGATATTTCCATTTAAAAGGTATTATATTCATTTAAAAGAAGTCATGTAAGCTGATCGAGTCAGCTGCTGCATTTAAAAATCTGACAACCCTGCTGCCGTCAGGTAGAAACCTAGGTTCGCACGACGCGTTTGTTTTACCTGCATGAGCTGTATTGATAGGGAATAATGCCGCGGAAAATAACAAATTGGACATATCTACTATTTTTTGTACAGTAGCACAATATATTTATTAGACATTTAGACCAAGAAAACATGAATTGTTAGATGTATGTGGTGGCAGTCAGGCATGTTTATGCTAAAACGTTTTTGAAGAAATGTATACAAGGTAGCGCACCACAAACGCTCTGGTTGCTTTTGCAAAAACGGTGTATATAAAAATATTAAAATGTGTACTAATGACTCCAGATAAACAATTTTTTTGAATATTATTAGTACACATTCCGGGTCGGGTGGCCCAATTGTCCGAGAAAGTGCAATATTTCTGTTAAAGTTATGGCTAAGAAGTTAGTTTTTTTAAATTGTAACTTTTATTTTTGTTTACAGAAGCGAATTCAGCATAAAATTTTGCATATATGTAGTACTTTAATTTAGTTTTACACTCGTAAGTGCGCTGTTTCTAAGATATTTAGGATTTTTAATAAAACTTATAATAAAAACACAATTTTAATAAAACCTACTTTACCTATAGTCGAGTCAATAAAGCTGTAAAATTGGCAACCGTCGATAGTACTCAATAGTAGCTCCGATTTTGATCAACTTTTTTACTTTAATTTTTTTATGTTATTTAAAATCAAAAACCTCTTAGTTGGAAAATAATTATTTGTCTTTTTCAAACAATATAAATGGTTTTTATACAGGATTTCCACTAACTTTTCTGACAAACTTTAAGGGGAGATTCTCCAACGAAAAATAAGACAAATCTTTATATGAATGTCCAAAACGTCCTTATTTTCAAACTACAGAGTGTTAAAATTTTTTTATAAATTTTTACCAGTACAGATATTTTTGGAAAATTTGGGAGACGTCTTCTATGCATCACAGGGCATTTTTTGATGTACAAGAAAACCATATTTTTTATCACTGTCGTCATGTGAAGGATTTACTGCAAATATTTTTTAAGAAAAAAAGGTGAATGTATGATTTTCGCGTAAAATTTTTATTTCCTGGCATGGTCAAATGGCTATCTAATTAGTATAATATTATTATTGTAGTCATTTAAAGAGTACCTAGCTTACTCTTACCAATCCTTTTATAAAATTTTCTCGTGGAAAATTAGTTTTTATTTAAATAATACACATATAAAGCTGGTAATGTTATAAACTGTTAGGTTAGATATTAGCAATATTCAATGATCATGTCAGAAATGTTTTGTATTAATTTGTTTTTAAATTAATAGTCCGATCAACGGAGACTTCATACACGATGAAAATGGAAAGCCAAACTTTTTGTCAAATACATGTTTTGATATGCACAACAAATTCCTATAGTCTATAGGGGTTGTAAAAAAATTAAAAATATCCCAAAAACCGCTTTTTTCACATTTTCTGAAAAAGTATAATAGCCAGAGATTATTTTTTTAAATCATAATCGATAGAGCGTAAAATGATCTACAAAATCAAGTTTAATTATTTTTGGAATTTGCAACAGGAAATGCTGCAGTTAAAAATCTAGTGCCAGTAAAAAACTGACAAAAAAACATAAAAAATAAACACGTTAACATTTTTATTATTTTTTTGTAATATTAATTATAGGGCAATCGCTAATTAATGGGCGTACTGCGCGTGTCTCGTCATTTTTGTTTATTTACTACATTGACTTTAAAGCCGCGTCCAGACGTGCAACAATTCGCCAAACATCCGTCCAAACTAACCAACCTGTTTGCGCGCTCCTTTGACGCCAAAAAACCAACAAGCTCCAAATCACCGGCAAATCATTCGCCAAGCCCTTGAAACGACGTGAATTCTCTCCATGTTCACGTCCGCGCTATGTGGCGGGGAATTTTTGCAAATCTGGACACGGCTTACTGTAAATAAACGATGTTTACTTGAATTGTGTATGTCTACTTCAAATTTTTCTGTTGTTTTGATGAAGTTATATGACACAATTTAGGCCCGCCGCAAATTGAACCAACAGCCCACGCACAGCACATGCGTAGCCCACGTTCAACCCATCCTTCGCACGTCCACGTTTACCGCATATTGGACCCAATTCGGGATCAACCATATTTCAGATTTTTAAAACAAACCCATGCTGCACAAGACCCACGAAATCTGTGCGGCGAACACAAACCTATCCACGCGTGGCTGGCAGCAGAATGGGCTAGCTCTGGGCTGGGTCCAATATGCACCACTCCATTTAAAAGCATGTTTTAAGAAAATTATGACCCTGTGATATGTCTCTCATAAATAATACCGATGAAAGTTACAGAGGTGAAAATAAAAGGACTAACTACATTAATTAAAAAAGCAAATCAAAAAATGACTATAAATTTAAATTGTGGGAAAATAAAGAATCATGTAAATTCCATGTTGGTACGTATAATATAAAATTCTGCTTGTCTCTTTGATATTCCTGCTTTTTGGGGTTTCTTACGTGTTGGGACGTGTTAATAGGCAATACTTGATTTGTTTAATTTTTGTACGACAAATCTAACGTTTTAAAACATTTTAATTATCAATGTATTTGTTTTTTTTATGGTTTGTATGTAATATTGCTTGTAAAAATGTTCAATTCATTTTATTCTTCTAAATAATAAATATTGTTAATTTTCACCAACAAACGAAAATATTATGCACGAAAACAAATTTTGCCGAAAAAGAGTTAAAATTTAGTAATACTTATTAGGAGAATTTACTCTGGCCCAGTTTACACTATTTTTTTTTATCAACAGCAGTGACACTTCAAGTACGCTGTTGACAAAATGTGTAAATTTCTCTATCTCAGTCTTTCGACTGAGGTCGACTAAATCATACCTTTTAAATGCAAATTTCTCATTTCCTGTTACGAATTCGGAAAGATGATTAAAGTCAATTTTGTAGATCATTTCGCGCTCTATCAATTTTATTTGAAAGTTTTTTCTCTAACTATTATACTTCTTGAGAAAATGCGAAAAATGCGGTTTCTGGGGTAGTTTCTATATTTTTTGACGACCCCTCGCAGCGATTTTTATTATTTTGAGTATACAAATTTGATGTGCACATCAAAACAAGTATTTGATAAAAAAGTTAGGGTTTCCATTTTCATGTGTATTTAAAATGTCCCTTTATCGGACTAAGTGTGCAAGGAAAAAGTATGGTGACAAAGCTTTAAGTTATTCACAACATTTACAAAAGTTTTTTAAAAGTAATTTAGTTTCACTGCAACTATTATTTTGTGAATAATCACCAGCTTTGTTCGCCATATATCTTTTATAACCTTGTATGATTGAGCAAATATTATTTGAATAGTTAAATTATAATTTTAATCGCGATGCAGTAGTTTTTCGGATGGCAATAAATGCGTTTTTTTTTTAAATAACCATAGCTTATGTTACATTTTTTAAAAGGAAAAGTTTGAATTTTGGAAAGATTAAAATATAGACAGGGCGTTTCATTTAAAATAACAAAGTTGCCCTATACTGGAAAAGCTCCCATTTTGTTTTTATGATGCTACTGGAATGACATAACAAAATGTTAAAGACATGAGAAATTTTTAAAAAATCCAAGCCTTTTTGTTAAATCCGCTTCTGTCTTGTCATATTTTAGCTACTAGTAGAGAAAGAATTTTAAAAATTTGAAAACTTTCTTCCTGTGAATGTAGCTTTAGCGGCCTAAAATATACAGGGTGTTTCCTAACTACGGTACTAAATTTAAGGAGTTGTTTTCTTATGTCTTTTTATGAAAAAATTTCCATAAACATATGTTTGGACTTGCTTCATTTCTGAGATACAGGGCGTTAAAGTTTAAAAAAGTCGAGTATTTTTAAATATCTGAAAAACCCGTTGATCGATTTGGGTAAAATTCGGTACCCTTATTTAATGTAATAAGGCGCTTGTAAAGTTCTAACTAGATTAAGCCAATTGGGTCCAGTGGCGTCTCGGCGGGCACCACAGCCAATATTATTAAGAAAATAAAGTACGCCACTGACTTTTATAAAGTTTTTATACTTTTTCAGAATAAAAATTAAAGGTTCAGCTTTTTCAGTCTCGTGTATAAAAGAAATTAAAGTGACTTTAATATTTTTGTTTTAAACACGAAGCTAGATACAAAGAAAATACAAGGGACTAAAAAGTTGGACTGCTAGTTGCTTAATCAGGAAAAAATATTAAAACTTCACAAAGAGTCAGTGGCGTACTTTTTAGTCACAATAATATTGGCTGTGGTGCCCACTAAGACGCCACTGGACCCAATAATTCTAATCTAGGCAAAGCTTTACAAGTGTCCTATTACATTAAATAAGTGTCCCAAATTTTATTCTAATCAATTTAAGGGCTCCTAAGATATTTAAAAAATACCGATTTTTTTTAACTTTTATAACTTTTAATAATTAACTGTATCTCAGAAATAAAGCAATAATAGACGTATGTTTATAGGAACTTTTTGCATTAAAAGGCATAAGAAATCATCCCCACAAGTTTCGTACCGTAGTTAGGAAACACCCTGTATTTATAAGTTAAGGTACTTTTAACTAACCCAGTATATATTTTTTAGTTTGGATGTTAAACATTCCTTTCAACCAGAAGAGGTTGAAGATCAAATACATGAAACCACCCAAAAAGAGAGTACGCAAAAGCACAAAAAACGCCCTTGTAAAAAGTATTGTAGATCAAAAACATAGAGAAGAAGTTGCGGCCAAAACGCTGGCAGCTTATATTGAAGTATGCAACCATTTAAAGAATCCCCAAAGGGGACTTCAAGCTTCTATACTTTCATCAGGCTCGGGTTAATCGAGATCCAAATAATTATATTTATACACCCATGAAAAATATAAATGTGTATTGTTCGTTACTGAAGGTGAGAGGAAAAATATGCTGGGCTGAGATTCTGTAAAAACATAAGGAAAAGGAAAATAGGGAAAGAGAAAGGAAAGAGATCCTTTTTTTTCTTTAAACAGTCGTATTCTGTACTAGATGATTTTCTGTTTTTGCTAGAAAAGGAAAATAATATTCTAAAGAGTAAAAGACCAATATAAATGCTAAAAAGAGACATATAAATTTGTATCTCTTTCCTTTTTAACTTCGGCTTCCATTCAATTATGTCGATCATGACCGAAAGTGGGTTATAGATTCGGTGATTGAATATTTATTACGATACAAGATCTCTTTCCTTATGTTTCATACAGAATCTCAGGCATGTAGTATTTTATATCTTAAAACTATTTTAATTTGAAAAAATGTTTGAAGTATATTATTAGTTTATCAAAGAAACAGGATTTTTTCTCCAATTGGACATTCCCAATACGTTTTCTTACCTCCAAAATGCATTTTTCCTGTTGGTATGAGGTATTTCTAGGTAATGTACTTTTCCGGATTAGTAGGAGAGCTAGTGAACCATTCGAGTAACGTTAGACCTGTAAGGCTGAAAGTTTGTATAGTGATAAGTCATAGCATGCTAAGTACGACAATCATCACCTGGCAGGCATCAGCCATGCACATCATTACCCTTTATATTTTTGAAAGTTTCAAAAATAATTGAAATAATTTTCATTAAAAAATATTGTCACTTCATAGTAAAAAGCGTGGGGTGCTTAATATATTAAATGTTATAATTATTATATTTGCCAATATCTATGAGGGAAAAGTTATGAAAAATTGTAAAATGCACCCCACGCTTTTTACTATGAAGTGACAATATTTTTTTTAATGAAAAATTATTTTCTAATTTTTAGTTCGGTTGCATATAAAAGCGTGTTTTTTTAGTTTTTTAAACTATTATTTATTTTTCATTTTTTAGTTCGATATGCATTTATGTATGTATGTATGTTAAAATGCTCCAGTTTATTCACTAAAAAATTCCTTCGCCATTTTGTCAAGAGTAGCTAAACCTGAGAAAGTTTGGAATGTTGCCAAAAGATGGCAACCCAGGTGTTGTTTTTATAATATAATGGAATTTTTTTTTCCTGGCGATCCAAACCAGGATAACGGGATACTGTTTGCAGATTATTGCATTGTCATGGGTCCTTAATACGTGTGCAAAGTTTCAAAGAAATCGAATAGCTGGAAGTTGGTTAAAATTAGGCTCAAAGATTCCGTTACATAGATAGATAGATGGATAGATGGATAGATAGATAGTTACAACCCAAGTTAATAAAAGCGTGTTATAAAAACGCAGCAAGTTATGCATCAATTGCCCTTGCGCATTTGCCATAATTAAAAACGATTATTAAGGAATTTATTTATCCTGGCGGTCCTACAATCAGGATAACGGGATACTGTTTTTAAATTATTGCATTGTCATCGGTCCTTGATACGTGTGCAAAGTTTCAAAGAAATTGAAAACTAACCAGAACTAACCAGTTCACGAGTATTCCTCCTTCTTTTTTTTCTGCACACAATTTTCAATTTTTAGTTCGATATATCAATTAGTTTTCTGCGGTCATGTGATATTGAAATGTTTCACGAACTATTTCGTAATCTAATCATTTCATTTAAAAGCTTCACTGTTGCATGGGGTTTCCAGAACGCAACTACTCCGAACAAGTTTCAGATTGGTCTACATGTAACGGGGTTTGTACCCGTTTAACGGGGGTTCTTGTTAACCCCATGGTCTTCCTGTCGTTTGTCGAGGGGTTGCGTCCTATGGGTGGACGCACGCTTGTTTAACTAAGGTGTTGCAACCTTATCCTGGTCCCCAACCCGTCGGCAAATGTTGTCAAGTTCGATTATTCAATTGTCTAATCTGGCGCATCCGCCAGAACGGTACGATTTTTCACTTTTCCGGTTTTCCTGGAAAATGCTGGAACTTAACGGGATACTGTTTTTAAATTATTGCATTGTCATCGGTCCTTGATACGTGTGCAAAGTTTCAAAGAAATTGAATAGCTGGAAGTTGGTAAAAATTAGGCTCAAAGATTCCGTTACATAGATAGATAGATGGATGGATAGTTAAAAAAAACTTGAAGCTGTAAGCTTAAAATTTTCTTGGATTTAGTTTATTCATAGTAAGGTTTGAAAAAAATTAACAGGCGTTTTAGATAAGGCACAAGTACCTGCCAGTCAGACGCTGAAGGTGTGGCTGATTTGGATAGCCATATTTCCAAAACTAATAAAGATGCAACTAATGTGGTGTTTTCTTAAAGCTATTTTAGAGATCTTTTAACGGTGATACTGGTGATAAAATACAGGGTGGAAGAAGTTTTTTTTAATAAGGCACCTATATATTAGCATAACCATAAAATGAGCTTTAAGAAAATGCCACATTAAATTAAATCGTATTGGTTTGAGAAATGTATGTGCATCCAGATCAGCCACGCCTTTAATTCGCCTGGCGGGCATACTTGTGCTCGATGGCACCTGTCAATTTTCCAGGCCTTTATGGTGAAGGCTTAAATTCTAAAAAAATATAGAAGCTTACAGCTCCAGAAGCTAACTCCTCCTATGCTTTCAATATTTGCTGATGACGTTTGTCGATCAACGGTATATATGTTACCATAATAATGTATGTATGTATTATGTTTATATCAACCTTGCGTTTTTGTCGGTCTTAATTCAAAATTACACAGGAGATGTGTTCCCTTTCGCTAGTAAAATTTTGTTTTTTACAGAAAACGCAAAAATATATAAAGAAGCATAAATGCTACATTAATAACATATAACAGATAATAATATATATAGGGTGATTCACGGTCGATGGTAGGTTAGACGTTTATGGAAAACGGAACGTAGAATTTTTCTGAAAATTTAGCATCGTACATATTCTAACCTGTTCTATCGATCTAAAATATTTTCAGCATTGCGACGTTGCCGCTTCTATCAAAAAGTCCTATAAACTTTATTTTTTTAAATGGAACACCCCTATATTAACAAGTTTTTATATTCGCCTTTTAATTATAATACTTTTTTGTTAATATTATCCTATACCTATCTCTATTGGTTTTCGAGATAAAAAATAATTTGTGTTAAATGTGGTCCAAAACATGGCCCTAATTAAACTTAAGTAAATTGGTGCTCTCAATTCATAAAAGTTGAGGTTTTGATGGTAGTTTAGACAGACACAGTGTATTTAATTTACACCGAGAAATCGACTCCATACCATACAGGGCGTTCTGAAATTAGTATTATTTCCGTTATTCTTAAAAAGGTCAAAGATCATTTTTTCAAATGAAACCCCCTGTATATTACTCAATAAAATAAAAGATGAGAAAGAACGCTTTAAGATGACATATCATGTTCCTATACCTAAATCATAAAGTTTCCTTAATAAAGCCGCTTTTTTGTAAAAATATTTTTAAGAATTTAATTTTAAGAACCAAGGGTAAATTACGTAAAAAAGTGTAAAACATGATTAAAATATGATACAAAAAAAAAAATTGTTTATTTTATGTGAAATTTCAGATATTGTATCCTCATTTTATTCTTAAAACCTTTTTATTGACATTTGCTAAATTAGTAAAAATAAATGTAGTTTTGTCCTGGTTCATTTCACATTTGTGTGGATTTTAGGAAACCTCAGTACAAAACAAAACAAATTTCTCAAGTTAAAAAATATATATAAGCACCATTTTGTCCCATTGCAAAAGTCAATCCGTGGACATACTGTATATTATTATCTGGTACTTTTTACTACCAATTTTGCCAATTCTTGTCATAATTTAGACGTCCTTTACTTCTTTTTAGTAGTTTGGGTAGTTGTCACTCTATATCTGAGGTCGTATTTGAACTTCTGCAATAAACAACTCTCCCGATCGAGGACTCATGGGATTAACGCACTCGCTTAACGCCTTGTGCTGTCAAACTTCTCATTCGGAAAAAAAGAAAGTATCACTTTATGCACTTGTTACATAAATTACTATTTTACACCATCAGAAAGTTGAATTTTAACAAACAAAAACCTCAGTGATTTTTTTAAAATGCCGATATTTTGACACATGAATTTTCAGAACACATCATATTTATAGTATATGCATGGACTTTACAATGGGACAAATGGACCATTAAATGTTTAAGAAAGTCGTGTATGGCAACTGCTTTTGCTTCTTAAAAAACATAGATTCACGTTGAGAAATTTGTTTTGTTTTGTATAGGGGCTCCAAAAACTACAAAAATGTGAAAATGGTAACAAGGACAAAACTACCTTTATTTTTAATAATTCAGCAAAATGTTAAATAAATAGGTTTTTAGAATTGAATGAGATCCCATATCTGAAATTTCACGTAAAATAACCGAACTTTATGTTTTTAGTGTCATATTTTTAAGATCATGTTTTCACTGACATAAGCTACCTAGTTTAAGCAACACAACAATTAATTATTGTCGAAGTTTGTCTAATATATTTAAACTTTACTAAAGCATGAAATGCCAAGGCAAATTACACGTAAAGGTGCTAGACATGATCAAAATAATACGATATCAAAAAATATATACTTGTATTGTTCATTTTATGTGAGAATTTCAGATATCTCAGTATTCTGTTTAGGATCGATGAAAGTTTTATTCAATAATGAGGAATCGGATGGAACTGAAGATAAATTTATGGCTTGGTTTATTTGGTTGATACTAAAAGTGGGAGTAATTGGTTCTCTTTGTTCAGTTATATCCACATAGTTCACATGAACTACTCTAAAAAATAATATACAAAATATGATACAAAGTAATAGTCCCTAGGCTAGAAATAAAATAGACTTTATGATAAGAACACTTTTGAAACCTTTTTAGGGGGTTTCTTTTGTCGAGTCTACCACGAATATTCATACCCCGCCTGTCAATGTCAAATATTTCAGGTCTCGAACTGGGGAACACATTTTAGATTTTCATCCGTCATTTCTTGGCTAAAGATAAATGAAGACTGCGAGCGGCACCGAATCACAATTCAATTTTGTTGAACCGGTGCGCGATATTGCTTAGCGTTGCCGCTCACCACTTACTAATACCAAAGACAATAATTATAGTTTCACTATAGACTCCTAACAATGCTAAATTTTTGGTCATCAGTTTGGACGCTGGCTTGGCTGAATTTATGAAGCGGCAAATTATACGTACTGTTTACGTGTGTACTCGATGGATACCCGCTTCATAAATTCCACGAAGTGAGCGTCCAAGCTGATGACCAAAAGTTTAGCATTGTTCTGGGTGTCTATAGAAAATACAATTTTCTTTGCTATTACTAACGCGACCTTAGGATTAGCATTTTATTCTAAATCACTCTGTATTGATTGCTTTTGTTTTTGGTATTTAAATAGTTTATCTACAGTGTTCATTTAAAAACTTACCACTCAAGTTATCTGCAAAAAGAGACAGATAACGGTGTAAACGTGATAAGATTGCCGAAACACGTTAAGATATTTATTGAGGGGGCATTTTTTACAAAAGATTAGACGTCGCCCCTACAACCTCTTAACCATGAGGCCTTTAACCTCAAAATTATTAAATGAGAAGAAAACATTATCTTAAAGCTTCTGATGAGTACGTTATAACCCTAGAATATAAAGTCAGCACCTTTACTTACTACAAAATGGCGGTACATTAAATATTATCCAAATACCTGATTTGGAAGGCGGTAATTCCGAAACTAATAAAGTTAGATATACTTAATGTGGTATTTTAAATAGTGATATAATATAAGGGGTGCGTCATTAAAAAATATATACTTTTTGTCCTACCCTGTATATTATCACCAGTATTACAAATAAAAATATTTAAAAGAGCTCTGTATTCGAATAGTTTTAAAGTATTCGACAAATACTTTTTGAGTATTCGAATACCGGCGTTCCGAGTATTCGAATACCAAAATTGACATGAGTAGACTACTAAAAGGGAACAAAAAGTATGGAAAAATAAGGTGAGAACTTTTTTTTTCAAATTTTTAATTATTGGTTGGTTTTTTCTCTTTCTGGTATTCGAATCTTTTTTCCAGTATTTGAATACCGATTCCAGGTGTTCGTGAATACCGAGTATTCGAATACTTTTTTCTTCCAAGTATTCAAATATTCGGTATTCGAATACTTTTTTTCCGGTATTCGTATTCGAATACCAATTTTCAGTATTCGACCCAACTCTGATCCAAATTAGGTATTTAAGTAATATTTAAAATACTGCCATTGTGTAGTAGGTGAAGTTATTGACTTTATATTCTAGGGTTATAAAGTACTGGTCAGGATCTTTAAAATGATGTATCATTCGACCCCTTCTCATCTAAAAATTTTGGGGTTGTGGCCTGGGTTATTAAGGGGTTGAAGGGGGAGCCATCCAGTTTTTGTAAAAAAACTAAATAAATGAGACTTGCTTTGGCGATTTTTCCAAATTAGTCTCATTTCGCAGATAACTTGAGTGGTAAGTTTTTCAATAGGAGTAAACTGGAAAATGATATTTCTACACTCACATAAACATCTACTTTTGGCACAGAAAGCGCTATTTTTACGCGACAGAGGCTGTTATTTCAATACATTTTATTTAAATATTTTAAGGAATGCTGTTACACTTATAATTTTTGTTTATTTTAGGGCTTTGCACATAAAGGAGATTATACCAAACTATTACATGTTTTAAGTATTATGGAAGAAGTACAAGTTGAACCTGACTTACAATGTTATATTGCAATTTTCGAATGTTTAGGAAAAATTAACGTACAAAATCACTATTTAAAAGATATTAGAATTTTTGCTAAAGACGCTCAAAAGAAAAACATAACTTTCGACCGAATAATAAACGAGGGTGTATTCTTAAATAACGAACGCAATGATGTTTTAAAAGCCTTACAAGCCTGTAATCCAAAATATATACCCTCATACGAAAAACCGAGAGTTTGGTATGATAATCATTTGCTAAAACATCTTAATAATTGGGATCAAAGAAACTTCGAGCTACATGAATGGGTGGAAAACAACGGGTTGTTTACACCGAAGTTTTTAACTGAAAAAGTACAGCAGCAAGTTCAGATGGAAGAAGAGGGTTATGTAACTGTAAGTCTGGTTTTAATACATGATATGAAGCATTCAAATGCAAAACCAGACATTTGACACATAAGTTGAGTAAAACGCAAAAAACCTGCCAAAATCGTATTTTCTATTTTGATACTGATGATAATATGGTGATAATATTATTATCACCATTTATAAAAATACAAATAAGGCGTTTTTTAAATTTGCAATAAATCTAAATGTTAATCATAATACTTTAAATACATAAAGAAATAAAGCTAAACTTTTAAATTATTATCTTTTGTATCAGATAAAGCCATACTCTCTTCTTAACCATATTCAGGTTGTTCTGCGCCCTGGTTTCTTCAGAGTTTTTGTTATGAGTGCATGTGGGAAATTTGGGAAGCCGCTTTCGAGAATATGAAAAAAAAAAAACTTTTAAAATAAACATACCCTTTTCTCTTGGCTTATTCTTTTTTCCATTTTTGCTTATTTACCACTCTTTTTGGCCTTTACTAGCTGGACTTGGCTCAATTGTAATATTGTTATACATGATTTATTTACAAAAAAATATTTGGTTTATTATTTACATTACAATTTAAATAATCTGTTTTACCATAACTTTAATTTTAATTTTGATGCAGTTTGAGCAACAAGCTTAAACTCAACGGCATGGCGGCTACCGCCAAAACACGTGACTAAAAATTCGTACTTTGATTGGCTTAGAAGCAAATGACTGCTTTTGCACCTAAAGAAAGTACAAACATGTCTGCTTTTGCATTTAAGTATAAATTTAAATCACGAATAACGGCTTTAAATATTGGATTATGCACTTAAGGGTCAGAAAATCGTATTCCCGGCAACTTTTTAATATGGAATCCATACATAGAAATGTCAAATATCTGGTTTTGCATTTAAACACTTCATATTATAACCTAAGTAAAACAAGGCAATTGATTTTAAACTTGCACGATTGACGTAATTTCCCGCTTCAAGCATAGATCATGTAGTCGATTTGTTCTTCGTACCTAATATTTTGTTTATGACTAGAGAACCTTTTTCTTATATGAGGACTTATAACCCCCACATGTTAACCCCAAAAACTTGGAACATTATGGCATACATAAGGGTACATTATTTTGTAGAAAATTTTTGGTTAACTTTTGGGTTATTTAAAAATTAGATAGTGTAAGCAAATGTCTGTGGAGTCCTTTCCAAATCTAAAATCCATTCATTATTAGGTTGTTCTTAAAAAAAAATAATGTGATTATTTTACCAATTTGTAAAACCATAGAGTAAGGAAATTATAAGACTTATCATGGAATAGCCGATTTAAGGACAGGTCATGCGAAAACTCCCAATATAATTTTATTCGTTTCTCGTTGAAATACCGCCAGTTAGTCATTTCAGTAAGCTTACGTGTCTCCCCACCGCTGATGTTACACGAGGCAAGGCTTCGACCGACGCGTAAACTGGCAAAATGACAAGCCTGCCGCCAAGCCTGCCGCAAAAGCGGTACGAAAATTTTAGCATGCCATGGTTTCTCTTATCCGTAGGTATGTTACTTTATGGTAAAACTAATAAAAATAATCAAAATTACCAAAAATTGTTTGTATAAAAGTTGCCAAATAAAGCATTTAAAATAAGCAAATTTTACAGTTGTTCTGGTAAAGTTTTTAAATCTACATAAATTTAAAACCTTTACCTAAAGCCTAATATATATATATTTTTTTATTTATTTACATTGCCCACTTACAAATTACAGATACAAACTATTCAAAATAACAATACAAGCCTTAAAAATTTTCTATCACAAAACTATCATTAAAATTTGCAACCACTGTGTATAAATTTATAAAAAAATAATATTACTGAGTATAATCCTCCCTAGAGTATAAAAAAACTCCCCAGGGGATATTTGGTGGTCAAAAAATAAGTATGAGTATAATCTTAAATTATAACTTGTTTGTTTCTTATTTAAAGGTGAGGATCCCCGGTAATCTTAAACTTCCCCGGAAAAAGATATTTGAATTTAACACTGCTAAGTATGATGAGTTTTATATTCTTACTTGCTTTTTGCTTTGATCCGTGGTAAATCATTTGTACAACAGGGCTGATAAATCTGATATTATTTTTATATTTTGGATGTTTTCTTTAATAAAAATATCCGACGTTAAAAAAAATGAAATGTTGGACTTATTTTGTACTTTAGTGGCCTACAAGCAATGAAAATAAAATGCTGCATCAGTAACCCTTAATAATTTTAAACAATTTTATTAATCTTTAATAAGTGCTTTATTTACAAACTTTTATATGAACTATTTTTGGTAAATTAACTTCTCCTTATGACTTACTACAAGGTATTAAAATGAATGACTCAACTGTAAGAAAACCCTGTATAAACCCCATACTCTTTAGCAAAGGAAAGTACCAATTTCTTTTATTTCTTCGTCCATGTAGCGGCGTTTTTGCTTACGTTTTTCAACGATCCGTTTTATGTTAGTTTCTAACATTAAATTTTAAGACCCTGTATTTTTTGGACTTAACAGCACATTACATCTTTTAACAAATAAAAATGTATTTGTTGTATCTACTATTCCCACACAAGAAATTTTGGAAGTTTTAATGGGTTTACAGTTCACATTCTACAAACCAAAATAGTTTTCTGTATTATTAAGGGTAAAAATAAAAAGTCATTAAAAAATAATCAAACTTCAGGACTTACCATTTTAAAATATTTTTTTATTCTGCAAAAATAAAAGAGAAGTTTAAAAAAACTAAAAAAACACGCTTTTATATGCAACCAGACTAAAAATTAAAAAATAATTTTTCATTAAAAAAAAATATTTTCACTTCATAGTAAAAAGCGTGGGGTTAGCTTAATATATTAAATGTTATAATTATTATATTTGCCAATATCTATGATGGAAAAGTTATGAAAAAATAGTAAAATGCACCCCACGCTTTTTACTATGAAGTGAAAATATTTTTTAATGAAAAATTATTTTTTTAATTTTTAGTTCAGTTGCATATAAAAGCGTGTTTTTAGTTTTTAAACTATTAATTATTTTTCATTTTTAGTTCGTTATATTGCACAAAATTCTTAATATAACAGTAAATTAGAACATACTATTTAATTAAGCAGCAAAAGAAAATAACCAGCCCCTATGAAATGACAATGGTAGCAAATTTTAAAATTTGCAAAAGATTACAACTCACTAAAAAAATTTCTTCTTCATTAAGTAGCAAAGTTTCAAATTTTGCCAACAGATGGCAATCCAGGCAATGTTTGGACCGTTGCCAACATTTTGCAATCCACTAAAAAATTTCTTCTTCATTTAATAGCAAAGTTTGAAATTTTTCCAACAGATGGCATCCTAGGTGTTGTTTTTATAATATAATGGAATTTTTTCCTGGCGATTAAAAAAGATAAAGGGATACTGTTTGCAGATTATTGCATTGTCATGGGTCCTTAATACGTGTGCAAAGTTTCAAAGAAATCGAATAGCTGGAAGTTGGTTAAAATTAGGCTCAAAGATTCCGTTACATAGGCAGCCAGATAGATAGTTAAAAAACTTCTTACTCCTTGTATTTCCCCTACACTACAAGGTTGCATCTGTCGAACACTGTCCGATCTGGAAATGAAGATTTTTACACAAGCCCAAGACCGGTTTTGAACTATTTGGTTCTCATCAGTACGATGCAAAAGATCACTTCCCGCACGCATCGCAGTTCTAAAAGATTCATCTTTCCGCACTACTTTACCGCACTAGTGCGGAAAAGTACAAAAATATCGAACCATGTATTAGCGAGTCACAAAGAAGAATTTTCTGGAAACTTCATGTTTAAAAAAAATTGCCTAGGCCAAACTAACTCAAGAGGTGGAAGAAACGTATTTCGCAGACTCCAATATTTTCACAACAACAAAACTCCTTCAATCCGCTATTAACCTGTAAAATTCCACAAATTGTACATTTACCATCAATATTAATAGGTAAAGGTAGGGTATTAGGTAGCCTTGTGTCCAAATAAAAAAAAACTTAATAACATTTTGTTTTTATGTTTTCCTGACGCTCGTAGAAAAAATAGCTTAACCGAACTTCGGTTCGTTCGGACTACTGTGCGGAAAAGTGGCACTTTCAGCACTAGCTAGAAAATAAAATATTGGTTGCTTGTTTGGTTAAAGGCGGGTTTGGTAATTCGACCATGGTTGCATTGCAGCCTATTGCCCAAACAGCATAAACTTTCACTGGTCAATCCTCCATATAAGTAAAGCACCGGTCTCGCGATGCTTTATGTCCGCTCCACAGCTTAACCATTGTTTGGTAGTGTAGCCCAGCTCTGCAAGGTCAAAAAATAGTGGCGACGCATGCTTTACATATATGGGGGATTGCTCAATGGAAAGTTTTTGCTGTTTGGGTGGCTTTTGTGCAACCCTTTCTTGTTACAGAAGTCCATTGTCCTTTATCAGGTTTAATAGATTTCTACATGTTATTTCTACCAAGATGTTTATGCGGGAGAAGGTTCCCGCTATGTATGTTCCCAAATAGACTGTCTTTTGCGTGTCACTGCAATGGAGTTGTATATTATGTGTGAGACTGTTTCCTCTTCTTTCCCGTAAAGCATGCATGTTATGGGTCCATTGTAAATGCCCTTTTTTTGCAAGTGTTTCCTTAGATGACACTGTCCTGTCAAAAGTGCTACTACTTGTCTTAACTGAGTGCGTCCCAGCTAAAGGACTTTTGCTTTTAGTTCCTTGAAAGAATCGCTTAGTGTCGCCTTCGCATGTCTTTGGCCAGGTCATGTATGCCAGCAAGGGAAATGTTGTTGTTGAGACCATCTGCTTATCATTGTTTTTATCACTTTTTTGGAGTACTGGCTCTGCACCGTTTAACTTTCTAGATGATCCAGCTCTTGCTAGTTCATCCGCGTTTTCATTGTCTTCTATTCTAAATAAGGTATTTCTTAACCACCATTTCCAAAAAAAAAAAAATATTCCAAAAGTGTTCCCAGCTATTTACATTTGGACTTGTTATTGATATTTAAAAAATGCAAACCTTGCTTATATATTACTGTTCCAAAATTCATCGGAGTATACTGAACGGTTTAGGTTTTAAAAGAGGGGGAGGCTTTTGGTCCTCAGTATATACAGTGCATTCCAATTAAAACGAGCCACCCCCATAATTTGGTTATTTCTAAACTTATAAAAAAATCCTGAAATACGTCATTTTTACTTTTGGGGGACACGTTTTTGTGTCAAATTTTGCTTATTCAAGGTTATTCTCCCCCTCCCCCACCAACACACGCCGAAAAGTTTAGATGGGAAAGGGGGTTAAGTGGTACATCATTTTAAAGCTCCTGACGAGTACTTTATAACCTTATAATATTAAGTCAGTATTTGGGTAATATTTAAAGTACCGCCATATTGTAGTAGGTGAAGATATTGACTTTATATTTTAGGGTTATAAAGTACTCGTCAGGTGCTTTTAAATGATTTTTACTTTACCCCGTTTCCAACTAACCAAATTATGGAAGGTGGCTCGTTTTAATTGGAATGCACGGTATATTTTTTTCATACTACCATAGTTCTTACTCTTTGCTGTTTTTACATTTAATGGGTCCTAATCATTCAGGTGATCAGAACGGTCTAAGATAATGTTTTACCACTCACTTTAGCTATAAATAAAAAAACTGTTTTAACTGTTGTATTCTATAAAATAGTCAAATTTCCTTTATTATTTTTTAGATCCAAAACATTGATTCTGTGACCCAACCGACAAAGGAAATTCTTCACTATCGACAAGCACTTAAAGATCAATATAAAATGTGGTTCGAATCAGCCGAGAGTGCCTTTCACAGGGATCTAGCAACTTTAGCGGCACAGAGAAGCCCTTTGAATCTGGAACCGTATATGCGATGCATTCCAACGAAAGATTTCATTAACATTATTGTTGAAGAAGGTAAAAAGATCTCTCAGGGCTCCGAAACGTATAGTCCGGAAGTAGGCTTATTGTACAAACATTTAGGAACTAAGGTCTATGCAAGATACAGAATATTTCGGAAGCAAAAGACTGGAGTGTTAGAAAAAGTAAGTATATCCATGTCCACGGTAGATATTACTACAACATTTTCCACAAACGCACAAGAGTACAATCAGTACAGGTTGTTCGGATTTCGTTGCAATTGCTTGGTATCTTGGTTATTATTAGAGATAGAGAGATAAGTGCGACCGTGTGTATACTGGCGATGCGTTCCTACGCAAATAATAGTATCAGTCTTACTTGCAGGTGCAAGGCAAGTAAGGTCATGATTATACGTGGTAAATAGATTTGTTGCAACGTTATTTGCTAAAAATTTTAATTAAGCATATACAGGGTGTCCGGAAAGGTGAGGTCAAAAATGATAGAGATGATAGAGTTTTATCGCGTTTGCTTAGGGAGACCTTTAAAGTTGGTATAAAAAAACTCTTCATGGTAATGCTTCTTTCCATAGGTAAGGCTGTTTAGTAAGTTGGAATTATACAGTGATACAAGTTATATTTTTCATTTATTGTATGCATTTTTAACACTGGTGACAAATTCGACATTTTGCTTTGACCACTTAATTCCTTTATCATTTCTGTACAAAAAAGGTATACTTTTTTGACTCGATATCGTGGACCGTTTTTCATAAAATCGCATTTTAAGTCCAGATTTACCAGCATTTTGTAAGAAATAAAAAATTCCATTTTTTTATCAGAAAATTTTTAAAATATGGTAAAATTCTTAAAAACAGTTTTTAACTGTATTATAAAGTTTAAAGGGCTTACAAATACCGTTTTTAATAATTTTGCCACATTTTAATAACTTAGTCAAAAAAATTTTTTTATTACATACGAAATGCTGGTATGTCGGGATTTAAAATACGATTTTATGAAAAACTATCGAAGATATCGATTTAAATAAGGTATATCTTTTTTATACCAAAATGATGAAGGAATTAAACGGTCAAAGCAAAAAGCAAATTTGTCACCAATGTTAAAAATGCATACATTAAATGAAAGTATACCTTTTTATACAAAAATGATGAAGGAATTAAACTGTCAAAGCAAAAAAGCAAATTTGTCACCAATGTTAAAAATGCATACAATAAATGAAAGTATACCTTTTTATACAAAAATGATGAAGGAATTAAACGGTCAAAGCAAAATAGCGAATTTGTCACCGGTGTTAAAAATGCATACATTAAATGAAAAAAAAGTCGTCGCACCCTGTATAATTTGACTTACTGAACAGCCGTGTACCTATAGAAAGAAGCATTACTATAAGGTTATTTAGTAGCCCAAATATCATTGGTAGTGTGGTAACAGTTTAAAAAATATAATTAAAATAGTTTTTTTATACCAACTTTAAAAGTCAATATCTCCCTAACGAAGCCCGATATTTTTATTAAATAAAGTACTAACTAACATTATTTTGGGTCACTCTATCACTCCAATTCTTTTTACCTTACCTCTTCGGACACCCTATATAAATGTTTTTTAAAGTCGGTAAAAATGGTCACTTAAAAATCTCCGCCACGGTCCAATAAAATCATGAAATAAAGTGTGTGATCAATGATCAAATTTCCTTTCGATGACTAAAAGTTATTAGCACGACAGTTTATAAAGTAGCTTATCACTAAAAAGCATTTTTAGATTTTAGATATACATACCAAATACTGCCATGAATACGCATCTACTCACGGCGAGCTTAGTTCACTGCCAGAACATGAAGTACTCGTAAATCCGAGAGTTCAATGGCAGTGGATCGAGCATAGTAAATCTAGAAGTGGTGCCACTTTAAATATGGACCATCAGCCTTGGGTACCATCGACACTAACAGCAATTGGAAAGTTTTTGTATCATATAATTATGCACGACTTGAAGGTAGATGTAAATTGTATGAGACCCAACAGTAAACACAAGTAAGTAGTTTTTTTGAACCCTTATTATAGCTTACCTATGTCATGTTTCCCCGGTAGCGCAGTGAACAGAGTCTTCGATCTCTAACCCGGAAGGGTTTGATCTCCAGCCAGGGAGACATTTTAGGTAGTAGTTATTTAAAAATAACCTCTGTGGTGGCTTTACCGCGTTGTTTAAAAGCTGCTGTGAAATACAAAACCTGCATGTTTCAGTGCTTGGACAACGCTAATGGAATATGGGATAACATGGGCTGAACATCTAATAACCCGACACCCACAGTACTCTGCTACTTCGTGGGTTAACACAAAGTTAAAAATAAAAATTATCTGGATTTTTTGTTTAAAAGTGACGAAAGTACAAACAAAAAAAATACTGCTCATTTCAAAAATTGATCACGAAACTTAAGGGGGTGATTCTACTTGACAAAATAAGGGTAAAGCTTCATATAAATTTTTTTCAAAATGTCATTCGTTTTCTATCTACAAGTCGTCAAAGTTCAATTTTTATTTTGGTTTTTCGCCATATTGCATTTATTTTTTAACCAATCCAGTTGATATTTGGTTAACACAAATCGAGCTAAAATTTTAAGACAAAAGTACTCTTTTTAAATACCGTCAGAGGGCACTTTACCTAAACTTAAAATTTATTTACATCATAACTTTTTATTTTGACAGATATCGCAAAGCTGGGGGCGCCATTTTATAGACAATGAAAACCTTAAAAAATAAGGTACTCTATTAAAGGCGATAAACCTCACCGTTTAGGCACTTAGGGGCACTTCCGATATATGATTTTTTAATGTTTGTAAGCATTTATCTATGTTTACAGAAAAAATGAATTCTTCATCGAATTCTAACTATACTTCGTATACCATGTCTTATACCTAACTAATAATAACTTGCGCCCACACACCTTTCAAAATATTGTTGATAACCTGTTAACTTTAGGTATACGATATGTTACATGAAAAATAGTTAGAATTTGATGCAGAATTAAAAATGTATTAAAAAATAGGTGTTTTCATTTAAAAAAAAGTTGAATGTCATTGCTTATTTGTGGGCCATCCTGTATACATGATTTATCTATAAAAAACACCACATCCAAAAACAAAAATCGACATGTTCCAACGTTTTTCCTAGAACAAACCACTGAATTTTAAATAAATTTATTCCAACCCGCTCAACCACACTGTAAACTAAGTTGTTTACTCTTGACGGGTTGACAAAGTCAAGAAATTGATATCTACTTTTGTTTATAACTTTGTTATTTTTTGATAAAAGGTTATGGACCAAAATTATTCTTTAAATGTTATTAGAACAAACCACTGAATTTTAAATAAATTTATTCCAACCCGCTCAACCACACTGTAAACTAAGTTGTTTACTCTTGACGGGTTGACAAAGTCAAGAAATTGATATCTACTTTTGTTTATAACTTTGTTATTTTTTGATAAAGGTTATGGACCAAAATTATTCTTTAAATGTTATTTTACTATTTTTCCATAACTTTTCCCTCATAGATATTTGCCAAATAGAATAATTATAACATTAATATATTAAGCACCCCACGCTTTTATTCTGAAGTGACAAACTCTTTGTAATGAAAAATTATTTTCTAATTTTTAGTTCGGTTGCATATAAAAGCGTGTTTTTTAGTTTTTAAACTATTATTTATTTTTCATTTTTAGTTCGATATGCATGTATGTATGTATGTATGTAAAAATGCTCCAGTTTATTCACTAAAAATTCCTTCGCCATTTTGTCAAGAGTAGTATTAGGACACAGAGGATCTGTAAAGGAATTTATTTATCCTGGCGGTCCTAATCAGGATAACAGGATACTGTTTTTAAATTATTGCATTGTCATCGGTCCTTGATACGTGTGCAAAGTTTCAAAGGAATTGAATCGCTGGAAGTTGGTAAGAATTTAGGCTCAAAGATTCCGTTACATAGATAGATAGATAGATAGATACAACCCAAGCTAATAAAAAGCGTGTTAAAAGGTATACCTTATTTGAATCGAAAACTTGTACCCTTTTTAATAAAATTGCATGTAAATACAGACATACAAGCATTTTTATAAAATAAAAAAATTCCATTTCTTTGATAAAATCTTTAAAATACGGAAAAATATTTAAAAACGGCGTTTGTCAGCTTGTTGAACTTTATAATACAGATAAAAACTGTTTAATATTTTACCATATTTATATGATTCTCTAATAAATTTAAATTTTTCATTACATACAAAATGCTGGTATCTCTGGATTTAAAATGCGATTTTATGAAAAACGGTGTAAGTTATCAATTAAAATAAGGTATACCTCTGTTAATACATACATAAAATGAAAAAAAGAAATCGTCCCACCTTGTATAATCCCAACTTACTGAACAGCCATTAACCTAGAGGCAAGGTATTTTTTTATTGGGTAGGAAAGAGTCTCTAGATTAACATACTAAAAGTCTACCTTCATCGCATAATTCCAAATATTACAAAAATGGCCGCCATCTTGTTTTTAAAATTTTATTTAATAACTTTTTATTTATGCATTTACAAAAAATTACAAGAACACTTTATTTTCCGAGCTTAAAAGGACGCATCTTTTGTTATTAAAAACTGAATTATAGCTCTTAAAATAAAATTTAAAATAAAAATCGGTTTTTAAGTTAATGGTAAATTAAAAATAAAATAAAATTCTAAGTTAAGAATAATTTAAGTAAGATTTTTCCTTTTCCAAAAAATAAAAAACAAATTTAACGTAAAGTAACCTTTTAAAATTCATCCTCTTCATTACAGAAAGTCAGTTAGATCTTTAACTAACGCTTCAAAAATGGCATTAGTACAAGTAATCTCGTAAACTCTTTAGAAAGCACCCAATGCCGAACTTTTTAGAAATTCCGTCCATATGCACTTTATTTGCATAACAATCTCGTTTTAGTAGATTTGAAGAAGCTACTTTATGGTATGTCTTAAAGGAAATTGATGTGATTACTGAGAAATTCTTAGACCTTTAAAATGAATAAATAATATAAAGCATCAAAGTTGGTTTAAACTTTCAGCTTTTTAGCACTATTTAGTTTTCGTGAACAATGGGCTTTTAAAAATGTGGAATTTTGAAGTGTCCTTCGTCTTAAAAAAGATGGCGCTTTTAACCATTGAGGATTCTTCTTTAAAGACAAGCAAGCTTTTTTACTTTTGGTAAACTTTCTATATATATTCTCTTATGTACTTCCCCAAACATAACTTTTTTAATAGCTTGTTGTGTTACAGTCGTTTTAAACTAAATTGTAAAAAATACGTGCCTTGTTCAGACATGGCTAGTAATTTATTCGAGTGGCGAGTAATTAAGTATTCTCGTGCGTGTGGGCAGCTACTAAACTACTTTCCTAATTTTTACTGTCTGTCTAGCACGCACGAGAATGCTAATTACTCGCTACTTGACTAAATTACTAGCCGTGTCTGAATAAGTTTACAATTCAAGTTCAGCTTAGGATCAATTGAACTTAACGGTGGCTCAACCTATCCATTTAAAATAAATTGCTGTCACGTTTAGCATTTACTTGACATCAATGTATTTTAAATGGGCAGGTTCAACCACCAGTTGTATTCAACTGATCCTAAGCCTAAGCAATTGTAAACTGGGCATTAAAATCAAAAGACTGATTTTAAGTGGAAAGAAGCATTGGTTTTAAGCATTGTTATTGTCACAAGTTTGTTGTGATTTTTTAAAGCCTCTTGGATGGGTAAAGTCCTTTGTGTAATATTTGTGAAGTGTTAAAAAATTGGCAAATTTAAACTCTTGCCATTTGCCTAACACCACTAAAGTTTTAGAAGTACCTTTTTCATTGCATATTAATCATTTGTTTTTTATTTTATTTTGACAATAGGCATGAATTTAAAAAAAAACGGTATTACCATAATTAGATTTTCTCTTTTTGTCTATAACTTATCTTTAAGATTAAACAGTTTGAGTAATTACGTTGGTACGGGTACGCGTAACTTCGATGTCGCTACATTTTAAACATGTTAAACCAAAATAAAAACAAATATGTATACAAGAGTAATCCAAAATTTCCAAAAGAAGTAAACATGTAAGTAGGATTCAAAACTAAATAGTTAGGTTTAACTTAAAGTGACCAAATTTTTAATAACGGAAATCGGGACAAGTGAAATAAAGATAGATTTTTTGTTTTTCCCCAAATTTTTTAAAAGCTACAAAAAAACGTCCTCACTTTTATTGGGAAATTATCATTTATTCCCCAAGGTCCTCACCTCAGCGAAAAAACCTGTCTCCCACCGCAAGTCGAGACTTTCAAAAAACGGGACATTTTCCCAAATCGGCGCGGCGGGACAAACCTCCCAAAAGCGGGACTGTCCCGCCAAAATCGGGACTTTAGGATAATTTTTGATTTTTAAGAAACTTTTCATTTTAAGATTTCGATACATTTTTCAAAACAAGTCTTAAACAGTTTTCACTCCCTTTGGCTTACCCTGTGTGTCCTTGAACTTTAAGTAAAAGCTAATTAATTCTAATAAAGCAGTTCTAATGTCGAAAAAATAAAGGACTCTTCATCTTTTTCAATAAAATTTATATTTATTGAGATATTAGCAAAAACTGGAAATATTCAAGATGGCCGCCATTTTTTTATACTTGCCATATTTTTATCAAGGTAGACTTTTGGTACATTATGGTACACTATGTGTCTAGCTTGCCCTAATTCGTTCTATCTTACCCTATATGAAGCTGCTATGTTAACTGTACTATAAAACCTTGTCCACAAATTGCACAGCAAAAGAAACAAAATGTGGCTAATGTTAAGGTATTTCTTGAAGTAATGCCATTTCTAAAGCAGTTGTTTAAAAAATAACTTTTTAAGCAATAAGATGAAGTTTAGAGGTTTTCTTCTGTTTTGAGCATTTTGTAAAAATATCTTTACTTAGGTTTATTTCAGTTTATAATTTTAATTTATTTTTAATTTACGTAATCTTAAAAAACCGTAATTTTTTTATTTTAAAAGCTATTGTTACGGACATTAAAAATAAGTGTTAGTTTATAGAATTGTATAAAGTTAGGACCTTTTAATTTAGTCTGATAATTTATTTGAATAATTTACCTTAGATTTTCCAAGTTCTTTCATCAGTTTCGAAGGTTTCCGAAAACGTCCGAATTATCCATTGAGAACCTTTATGCCATCCTGTACTATGGAATTTTCACGATATTTCTCGAAGATTCTAGATCATTCTTTACTCTTCCACCATACTATAAAAGCGGGACGGGAAACCTCCGATTAGTCAGTATAAATTCGACTTTTGTGTTGTAAACTTCGAGACATTGACAAGAGTAGATTTTGTCGTTGTTGTAACCATAGTTACGTTACATTGTTAATAAAGGTATAAAAACGAAGGCACGTGTTTTTATACGAGGTGTTTTTGGAACATTTGGTGTCGAAGCGGAACGAAGTAACCCGAAGAAAGTGAAGTGGATCGAGATTACCTGAGGAAGCCGAAGTGGTTACGAAGATTGAATGCGAGTAGAGACCAGAAAGCAAACTGAAGCGATGGAGGAAATATGTGCACTAATTAAGCTAATGATAAAAAAACAAGAAGATCTTAAAAACGAAATGAAGACCAGTTTAGAAGAAATGAAGTCCAGTCTAAAAGAAATAAAGCTTGAAATTCGAACTAGTCAAGAAGAAATTAAACAAGAATTAAAAGAGATGACGGTGAAGATCAGAGAAAATCTAAAAGAAGAATTTTATCAAAGCCAAGATGAAATGATGTTGCTTGAGTTAACACTCGCCAAAGAAGATGTTAAAGAAGAATTGGAAGAACAAATACAGCAGACTGTACAATTGGTTCAAAGTCAAGTGCAACAAGTCCAAGATCAAGTTCAACAAGTTCAAGGGCAAAATGCAACAGGACGTACAACAATTACAGCTGCAAATTAAAAATATTGCCAGTACAGGTGTAGTCTCAGGATGTGGTACTCCAGCAACTGTTATGAAACCACCAACTTTTGACGGAAAGATACCGTGGGCTTCATACCTTAGACAATTTGAAGCTGCTGCAAACGGCAATAACTGGAGCCCAACAGAAAAAGCACGAGCTCTTGTACTTGCTCTTTCGAGGAAAAGCCATGGAGGTGTTAAGAAACATTCCCGAAGAAAAGTTGTCCGATTATGAATCGATTGTCATGTTTTTGGAGATGAGGTACGGCGAAACCATCTACAAGAAGTCTATAAGGCGCAGCTCCATGGACGAAGACAGAAATACAACGAAAGTCTCCAGGAGTATGAAGCAGATATTGTACATCTAATTAATCTGTCATATCCAGCCTACCCGGAAGAAATAAAACAAGAACTAGCTGTTGGCAGTTTTATTGAAGGTCTACGTGATCCAGATATGAGTCAAGCATTAAGAATGGCCAAGCTTAAGAAAATTTCTAAAGCTCTTGCTTACGCACTTCAGTTTGAAACAGCAAAGCGGACATCCAGAACTCAGGCAAGACTTGGAAGAACAAATTATCCACCAAAAGATGGCAATCCAAATAATAATTTGACCAGAGTGATACAGGAGTTGCAAGAAATCATACGTAATCAAGAAACTGAAAAAAGACAAACAGAATTACATTTAGAAGAAGAAATATCATTCGTTGTTGGAAGTGTGGTAAAGAGGGCATATACAGAGAAATTGCTCCAGTTTTCAGGCCTCTTCCAGTAGTGCAGAAGACTCCCAGTTCAAGGGGCGAGACCTGGCTAAGTGTTACCAAGAACCATCAACAACAACAATTAGGGTATCCCGGTTACAGAACAATGGGTCCAGCTTGGTAGTACCTGGAAATGTATGCGGTCGGGAATGTGAGATGGTACTAGATACTGGTTCTAGCACATACCATCGTGAAGCCGAACATCGTAGCTCATTGTAAAATATTCCGCCCTGAGAAGAATTACATCTTGGAAACTGCTGATGGAGAAGTTATACCAGTTAAAGGCATACATGAAGCCAGAATAACCCTAGGAACAACAACGTTTATCCACGTCGTGTTTGTTGCCGATATAATGGACGAAGTTATTCTCGGCCTTGACAGTATGAAAAATCAGAAGTTTGTACTAGACCTTCCACAACGGGTACTGAGAACTAACAATGAGGAAATTGTGATGAGATTTTCAAAAAGTAATGAAACAACAATTCGAGAAGTGGTACTTGCAGAAGATGTCACATTACCGCCAAGTTCAGAGAGCATTATTCAAGCAAGGTCTGAAGACTTAGAAAGAAGGTGAAGACGTTTCGTTATACAATACGAGAAGAATCAGGGGTTCACCGAAACTACAGAAGTCATGTAAAGTGGTGACACGGCATAATGAAAGAAGTACATCTAAAAATGCTAAGCCGCTATTAAGACCGTGAAGATACTTGATCGAGACGATCAAAACTTGGGAGGGCAATGTTACGGACATTAAAAATAAGTGTTAGTTTATAGAATTGTATAAAGTTAGGACCTTTTAATTTAGTCTGATAATTTATTTGAATAATTTACCTTAGATTTTCCAAGTTCTTTCATCAGTTTCGAAGGTTTCCGAAAACGTCCGAATTATCCATTGAGAACCTTTATGCCATCCTGTACTATGGAATTTTCACGATATTTCTCGAAGATTCTAGATCATTCTTTACTCTTCCACCATACTATAAAAGCGGGACGAGAAACCTCCGATTAGTCAGTATAAATTCGACTTTTGTGTTGTAAACTTCGAGACATTGACAAGAGTAGATTTTGTCGTTGTTGTAACCATAGTTACGTTACATTGTTAATAAAGGTATAAAAACGAAGGCACGTGTTTTTATACGAGGTGTTTTGGAACACTATAATTATGTTTTTATTACCAAAAGGTTCGTATTTTTTAGCTCTGAAAAAAAGTATCCTTGTAATTTTATGTAAAGGCATAAATAAAGAAGTGAATAAATAAAATTTAAAATAAACAAGATGGCGGCCATTTTTTTATATTTGGAATCGTGGTAGACTTTTAGTATGTTGTCTAGAGACCCCCTCCTGCACATTAAAAAAGAATAGCTTGTCTCTAATTTACCTTACCCTATAATAACCTGGTATGTTTCCTTTACTAAAAGATATCCCTATAGGGTTGCCAAAAAAATTATGACTATGATTCAATTAAAAAAAAACAAATTTTTGAATCACCCTGTATAATATTATTTTTTTATTTTTTTATTTTACCTGACAATGATATTAGTTCTCTACTCTCAATGACATATGTTTTTAGTTCTCTACCCATTAGTACTAGATATTAGTAGACATTCTAGTTATATGTCTTATTTACCAAATAAATTACGAGTGTTAGGTACAAGTTAATTTAAATATTTATTCTGTGTTTGATTGCATGTGTTCTTTGAACAGTATTGACTGAATAACAATTTTTGTTTTAAAAAGGACCTTTAATTTTTATGTATTATTTTAGATATTTCTAATTTGTAACTGCTTAATGTTTTTAATACTTTCTATAAGGTTTTATAATTAGGTATTTTGTATATCTTCTAAACTCGATGTGCTAAGGTTATTTAAAGCATTCTTATTTTTTTTTAAGGAATTTGTTACCCGCATTTTTATACGATATTTCGAACTCAAGGACGTATGGTAAAAGAAGAAATCAAACCACACCCAGTATTATCAAGGCTGTATAAAGCGTCTAGGCCAGAAACATTAACATTTCCAGCATGCGAAGTTCCTATGGTATGTCCGCCTGTTCCTTGGACGTCTATTAACAATGGAGGATACATAAGCACAGCTACTGATTTAGTTAGGTAATGTGTTTGGTATCGTTGTGAATATTATCATTTACACCATCACCACCATCAACAATATGTACAGGGTATTCCAAGTAAGAGGAAAAATTGCATATATTTTTTTACTTTCCCCGTATTTTTAAAGAATACAAGATAGCCAATCAATGTATTTTAGCTCGGAGAATTCGAATATCGTAACTAGAAAACAATTGTATGAAAAACACAAGACTTGCACCATAAATGTTACGTTTTTAAAATGGAACACCCTATTTATTATTTCATTTTTGGATTCTATGGACAAATTTACGTGTTTTTAATTACGGGTTTTTAAAATATTTTCAACTGTCTTTGAGTTATTGACACCTAAAAAATCACATTTTTGGCTTATCTTTTTTAATTAAATATATCAATATTAAATAAAGGTAATGCAGGTGATCACCTGATATTTTAAAGCCATTAAAATTTTTACCTATTATTAGATTTTATATTAGTTTTTATATTGAATTATTCTTTAGATAAAAAAACTACAGATAATAATGCTATATTACAACTATCAAAAAAATGCCAGTGAAGCAAAAAGCAGATTATAATAAACTAACATAAAATCTACTAATAGGTAAAAATTCAGTGATGCAATTTATATTGATACAGTTATTTAATTAAATAACATAAGCCAAAAATGTTACCGTTTAGGCCTCAATAACTAAAAACCGTTAAAGCTAGACATACAGTGTGTCCCAGGATCGGTGTTACAAGAGGACAAATGGACCAAAAATGTTTGAATTTTAAATCGGCTTTATGAAAAAACTAATCACATGATCCAAAACAAAAAATAAAAAATTTTACTCTAATTGGTAATATAAAGAGCGAGTTATAACTAAAAATATGAAAAATGTCCATGAGGTAACTAGTTTTATTTTTAAAAATAGATCAAAATTATATAAGTAAATGTTGTTAAGGATTGAATTTTATGTCAAAATTTGAAGTTAAAGCATAAGAGTAAAAAAAGTAATTGTAAGTTTTTACATTACAAATTACAACTTAAATAATGGGCAAGAAGGAGCAAAATTTAAAAGGAATTTAATAATTTTAAAAATATATTTTTTTTCGCTGCTTTGACCAATTATTTTAAAATCTGTTAACGCATAATGTCAAAAATTGACAAAAGAGCAGATGCGCACAACTAACGACACAAACTTTCTATGGTCGGGCAGTTAAAAATTTGCGACGAAAATTCTTGCGACGCATGTAACAATTTACCAGTGAAAACGCGGCTTACTTGTGCTAATGTGTACGTGTTCGTCGCATAAATCGGAGGCAAGGATTTTCGACCCACACGCTCCATCGGTTGTCGGTTTTTGAGCGAAGATCAAAGGATTTGCGTCGCATACATTTTGCAATGTGAACGCTTGTTGAGCACACGCAACTTGAGCAGACGCGCATAACTAACGACACAAATTTTCGACGAAAATTCTTGCGAAAGAAATTATATCCCACCAGAAACATAATCGTAAAAGGTGAGCCGAGCCAACTTCAATACTAAAATTATGCTTGGCTGTGGGCTTCGCCACAAAAAGAATGGAGATCTAAATGAGTGCCAAGTTCTGTACAAAATGCAAATATGTATGAGATCTTAAAAGAATAGATTTAACTTGGCCAATTTTTATTACAATTAAAAAAAAACATTTAAATAAGTTAAATAACTTTATAAAATGACTGACGTAATGAAAACTGACCAAGTCAAATCTAATCAATGTTTAGATCTCATACAAATTTGCATTTGTGCAGAACTTTGTACTCATTTAGATCTCCATTCTTTTTGCGGCGAAGCCCACGGTCAAACATAATTTTAGTATTAAACTTGGCCCACCTTTTCAAATTTATGTTTTTGGTGGGATTTTAAATACAATATAGGGGAGCTGAACTGTCCATGTGGTGACAGATCTGTGTGTGTGGCTGGATAGTGGAGTTCATTATACGGATCACTACGAAGCAATTGTTAATAAGAGCCACAGTATGTTGGGTATGATCACAAAAATGACAATTTTTAAATAATTTGTGTGAAGCCCAACCAGAACTGCGGATGTGGTGAAAGATCTGGGTTGTGGCTGGATAGTGGACTTTATTATTTCGGATCACTATGAAGCAAGTGTTAATAATAGCACCAGTATGTTGGGTATGATCACAAAAATGTCAATTTTTTAAACAACTTGTGTGAATTAAAAATGTTGTTTGTTAACTATGTACGCTCCGCATTGAAGTATTGTTGTTAAGTTTAGAGTAACTACTATAATATAGGTGAAATTCTTAAAATACCCAAAATACCAAATGGTGCAAGTTTAGATGCTGTTAAGTTTAGATGAGGTGAGATCAAATCATAGTTTAACTAGACTTAAAGATTGCAGACAACATATGAAGCTACTCTTCTTTTATAAGATAATGAATAACATTTTAGCATCACCTGACATATTGAGCGGCATGGATTATTATATACTACCTCCATGTTTAAGAATGTCACCATGCTTATAACTTGCCCTTGAATAGGATTGTCAAGACTGCATATTATTTGTCTTCCTTAGAATTTTTAGTTTGTCTCTTAACTTGTTTAAAAATTTATTGAAAGGATTGATTATGGAATGTCAATGCCAGTTTTTAAGCATATCTGTAATATTTTAGTTTTATACTTTCAAAGTGTAATGAAAGAGAATGTGAAAATGGTATATGCGTTAAATAAATAAATACATATGTGTAGAGCGACCAAAAATTTGGATTTGCAACAAGATAATTTTTTAGATTACCACCTCAAGCTTCCACGCAGAAACAGAGAATGGCTGAAAGTGATCCAGTACATCTTTATCCTAGTTTGGATGCGCTGAATCAGCTTGCTGCTGTGCCATGGAAAGTAAATACAAAGGTGCTTGATGTAATTTTAGAGGTAAGAAGTTGTTACTATAATAAAAACAAAATATTTGGCAGATTTGTAAAATTTGCGAGTATTTATTTTGTATTCTTTAAAAATACACACACACACACACAACTATCTGTATAAATAATTTCGAATATTTGTTAGGTCGTTGAGTAATAAAATTAAAAACCTGGAGCCGTAAAAGACTGACCCACGCTGCTCTTGACTTGCAGAATCAAAAATTCATATATTCATATATAAAAGTTAAATTAGTTTAAGTCGTAGAGCATATTTTTGTAGTAGAAACAATAATTGTTTCAGGTCTTTAGAAATGGAGGGTCATCAAAATTGGATGTTCCCGAACCACCATCTGCCTTACAACCTCCTGCCTCCGTGACACCTGGTATGGATAAGGCAGAAAAATATGAAATTTTTAGACAAAAGTTACAGCATGCGAGGAAAAAAGCGGAGATGTATTCCCTGTGGTGTGATTGTCTTTATCGGTTGTCTTTGGCTAACCATGTAAGTATAGTATACAGTAGACTGGGCAAAAAAAAACATTTTTTTATAACTGTACTAAAATATTGTTCATGACGACGAAAGAAAAATATCCTGAAATTTTCAGCCCTTAATATTAACAGTAAGAGGTGCATCATTTATTATTGATTTTTCAACAACTGTTGCATTTTTATACAAAATCAGTCACTCTTAAACCTTTGACCAATTCATATTCTTGAAGGAAATTAAATTATATACAAAAACCTCTCCCATTAAATTCCGGTATAACGAGCCGTTTTCTTGTAATCGCGCCTTAAACATTATTACTTGTTTTTTTGTCACTTAGATGCTGGATTTTTTAAACTACTATAGTTTGTTGGTAGAAGATCCCAAGAGGGGATATCTAAAGTTACTACAGCACGTCAGAAAAATATACCGGAGGATACCTTGTACCCGATTAAATACCTCCACCAAATATGAGCCTCGTATACAGGGGCGATCGTAAAATACAAAAATTTATTCATCAGAAATTATCGTGTGCGTCAGATTGAGATAGGGTAAGTTAATTACATGCTAAAGAGAGTATATTCTACTAATCTGACAATTTTAGAGTGACGTAAAAAAACGGAGGGCTACAAAGTTGTAAAAAAAACGTCATTTTGACATGCTTGAGCGTGTTTTTTTTGTTTTGAAGAAAATAATTCAGGGATAAAGAAAAATATATAATTCAATACGATTTGAACGATTTTCACAAGCCGAAATAATAAAAATATATATTTGACATACTTAAAAGTCTTAACGCACCGTTGAAAAGGTATACATTATATAACATTTTTTCTTCTTATCATCTAAGCTTTGCAACCCAATAGGTCTCTATGACGCTCGAGTAACTGCAAATTTAGCATCTTGGGCTCTCCTACTATAAATATCAATATCTTTATAAAACAAATAATTATTCTTAAAGGAAATTTTATGCTCTACGAAAAAGGTCTCTTAACATTTTTTGATAAATTCATTCCTTTCAAAGTTATGTAAAGTTATTTAATGATAAAATTGAAATGACAATTTAACCAAAAAAGGTTATTCTTTAAAAAATTCTACACGGTCCAAAACCTAGAAGGCAACCATCAGATATCAAATTGTATACTAACTCATTCAAGAGGTTCAACAAAAAAATATGATTTTTTTCTCAAGAGTAAATTATCTGTAAATTGTTTTAAAGAAAATATGTTTGGGAATGATAATAACTTAACTATGCAAAATTTATCGTTTTTACAAAAAAAAAAAAAAAAAATTGTACGTTAGTCCAATACATTTGATGTTTCAAAACAATTCTTGATCACCTCTTAATAAACTTTTTTTAACTGGTATTATAAAAAAATATAGTAAATACATTTCACATTATTTTTCACCTTTATGGCAGAAAGTTAAAAAAATATTTGTAAAAGAACAAGTTTGCTTATTTAAAAGTAATTCTTAATCCTAAACATCTTTTCTTAATATTATCAAAAAAAACAGGTACTTTTGAGCAAAAATCAAATTTTTTATTTAACCTTCTTGATGACTGATGGAATTTAATATCCAATCATTACCTTTTACGTTTTGAACATGCAGAACTTTTTATAAAGAATAACTTTTTCGTAAAATAAATATTAAAAAACGTTTCCATATGACGGCAACTATGTAAAACTTACTGTGAACTCATGTCTAACCTCAAACAAAACACCTCTGAAACAAACAATAAGCACGAAAAGCTATTGGCAATTCAAATTAAACAGCAGTATTGCAATTCGGTCAATCAGCTGAAAAAATGGGTATCTAGATCAAAAGTGTCGAAAATATTTACAGAAATATGCGATTTTGGGTTTGTGTCTCGGCTAGAAGCAAAAGCACTTTTAAAAACAAGGCATTACATTTCAGACAAAATATTAGGCACCATAGTCTAAAAACCTAAATAAATCAAAGAGTAATTACCAGCTAACTAGTTCCGCGTAATTTTATATAAAGTGACAAAACGTAAGTTCTTGAATATTTACACTTAAACTGCAAGCACAACAAATCCGACTTTGCACCTTTTGCTTCATTCACTAACCATAATTTTTTTTTACGGTATCCATAAAGACAACCACTAAAACACTTGCACAAAATGTAGACTAATTCTTGTATTTTTATTGTATTTATACAATAATATATATGTCTAAAAAATAGTAGGATAAAACCCATTTAAAAAGGTAGAGAATATAACAAAAATTAAAGGAAAAATAAATTACGGGCGATTTAAGGTCGGGAAGGGGGAGAACGGGGGAAGGGATAAGTGTATAATACGGTTTTTCTAGATTTTCGGACACACTACAAGTCCTATCGAAAAGGGTTAAATAGCAAAGTTATAGGCAATGTAGAAATTAACAAGTTTTGTTTTTTATCAAATTTTTTGGTTTTTTATTTTCATCGTTTACAAAAAATAAATTATTTTATATATATATATATATATATATATATATATATATATATACATATATATATATATATATATATATATATATATATATATATATATATATATATATATATATATATATATATATATATATATATATATATATACATTAATAAAAGGTAAAGTTCTTTGGGCATATGGCTCATCAATGACTGTAAAAATAAATAAAAACAACCTATAAGAATTCGGCTACTATGGTTGGTTGTTTAAAAATTACGGAATCTCAAAGAAAATGGAATACCCCGGGCTCGATCAAGACGGTGACACGTGTTTCGTCTTCGTTAAGACTTGTCAAACCGCTTCAGGTCGCTAGACGCCTTGATGAAATCGCGACTGACTGTAAATATTCTTTCTGTCGTTCAGAACTAATAAATACAGACAGTGGCGCCATCCCACCAAGAAATTCAAAAACAACCAGCCATAGCATCGAGAGGTTAAAGGGGGTAGGCAAAGTCGATTGATGAGATAAGGTCACGACATTCGTCAGATTGGCTAGCCTGGCTGTGACGTCAAGTCGGGCCATTTTCGGCCATGTTTGATTTTAGGTAGATCAGTGGCGTAGAATTAAGGAGGAAACAAAAAGAACTGTACGTTATAAAAAAAGTTTATTAGATTATATCAATATGCATAAGTTATAATTAAACTATAAATGTAATTAAATAATTATTTCATTTATTCAAAAACCATTATAAAAACTTTGTATAGGTATGTACATAAATAACTGGTTCCTTATTTGTTACATACCTACCGGTTGAGCTAAATAACATATAACACATATGCAATGTGACGAAGAGACAATCTAACTAAATACGGACATGTAAACATGCGTAACTAATATTGCTTGTTTATTACATAGAGGAAACCTTTTTATTTGTAATTTCTCAGAAATTATATTCTTTACAACAGTTGGTACATGGTTCCAAATTACACTGCTGTGCTTAGTTAAGCCGGATGTTCATGAAAGCGGTTTTCCGCTCGCGGATAATAATTCAGCGTTGTGATTGGTTAGTGAAAATTTGAAATGCTTTTCCCGCCAATCACAACGCTGAATTGTTATCCGCGAGCGAAAACCGCTCTCATGGACAGTAGGCTTTAAAACGTCCTAACTACATTTTTTAAAAATGTTGGCCTACACTACAACTACGTATATGCATATATATTATCAGTTATTCTATGCATTATTTATCCTATTCTCCCAAGTTAACAACGTCCTAACTTTATTGTGTGTGTTGCGTCAATGAAGTTAGGACGTCGTAACTTGGGAGAATAGATATATAATGCATAGAATAACTTGTTTACACATATAGGCCAACATTTTTAAAAAATATAGTTAGGACGTTTTAACTAAGGACGGCAGCTATATTTAGTTTTGTTAAAATTTTAAGGACATAATATAGGGTATAACACCTGAAAACTGTTTAAGATTTAATTAGGTACCATTCTTTGAAAAAAAACAAAATATAAAATTTAATTTTAAAACTTATATTGTTATATAATATTTTTTAAAGTACCCATAACTAAATAACTTTTAATTTGAAGCATATTTGAAAAACTTAACAGTATTTATATTTTTTGTATCTATAATGACTAATACACAAAACTGATTTATTAACTCTGCTTTATTTTCTTTAAAAATACTCATGTATATTAATAATAAAATAATCCTTATTGTACAGAAATAATCACATACAAAGGTGGAAAGTATCGCCAGGCGTATTTTAATTAATAACCATCAACTAAAAAAATATATAAACAAAACTAGAACCCTCGACACTACACTGCTTCATAATGTACAACACTAAAGACTAAACACTATAAAAAATTACTAAAATAAAAACAGTTAGAACCAATAAAATATGAAATCTCTATAAACTAACAACAAACATTTACAACTCGAAAATAAACAACCGAAACGAAAATAGCAGAGCCTTTTACCAAACAATAAAAGCTTCGACAACGCACGACTCTGTCATCAGCTGATAATACTGACAACTTGAAACAGAACTGCCAACCGAAATCGTAATTCTTACACCCTCACGTCCCTGACCCAAGCTATCACCGGTCTCGCTTATGTCTAAACCCCTTCTCATAAAGAAACTCTGGGGGTAGGTAAAAAGTGCGCCATCTAGTTGTATATGGCGAAAGTTAAAAGTGCACCATACTGTTATGCCAAACAAACCATATGGAACTGGCCGCCCATCAGTCTGCGGGTTTGCAGAATTCGGATGAGTAGTTTTGCCAAAACCAGGTAGGTGGCGTACAGCAGTGACTGAAAAATATGATAAAAATCATATTGAAAGCAGTATTTTTCACCCAAACTGCGATATAATATAAAAGTGAATGGTTCTTGAGCCTTGATATCAAGGCTCAAGAACCATTCACTTTTATATATATATATATATATATATATATATATATATATATATATATATATATATACTTCGGTTTTTGAGTAGAAGCAAATGCTTTATACAGTGAATAAAGTATGTCAACATTAGTAGACCCACCTCAAAAAGTCCTGCTGGCACCCCCACCCCCTCAAAGTTGAATAAGGGATTGATATAGTTTTTTCTAATATCTTCTAAACGGTAAATGATAAAAACTGATTTTAGTGTCGTTAGATAGAGCACAAAATTCTGCAAAATAGTAATAATTAAAATTGTATTTTTGTTTATTACGTAAGAATCTCCAATATAGAAAAAGTTGGAGGGGAGCATCCACAAGGCATTTTTTACGATATATCTTCCAAACCGTCTACCAATCAAAAAAATATAAGACAAAAAAATTAAGGCCAAAGTTTTCCCTATCGAATGGTGTATAACATTATACTATTTTCTTTTAAATTAAAGCTACCAGTGGCGTACAAAAGTAGCACTACACCAGTATAGTAGGTAGTTAAAAATAGAAATTTTTAATGTTATACTTTTATTTTATTTTTTTCAGAAACTTTAGTTATATTAATTGGTTATATTACCTTATTGTGCATAATAGTAATATTAAAAATAATACTTTTGTTTTTTTGGTAAGACTCTACAACAAAAAAAAGTCGAAGGGGAGTATCCATAAGGCACTTTTTACCATATATCTTTTAAACCATTAACAAAAAAAATAAACAACATAAACGACAAACCATAAAGTTATCATTTAGACTATTATCTTTTAAAATAAAGCTACCAGTGGCGTACCAAATTAGTACTACACCAGTAAAGTACCTAGAAATCGAAATATTTAATGTTATTCTATTAATTTTAAAAGATTATTTTTCACTTTAGATTTATTAATTAATAATTATACTTTACATTTTATTTACTTATTTCTTTTGTTTTATAATTTGATTCATCATATTTTTAAATAAATAACAACAGTATTATAATAACTTTTTATTATAAAGATAACAACAAATATGGCTTATACAGTGTGTTCCAGGATAGGTGTTACAAGAGGACAATTCACCAAAAAAAGGAAGGGCTAGACTTTTTTCATTGATTTTTAGCAATTTCGATACACGAAATATGTCTTACATTTTTACCAGTACCAAACTCAATCCACACGTCTTGATTTTGATTTTTGTACTGGTAAAAAAATTTCCGTGTAATATGATTTTTTATTATTACTAGTATGCAGAATTAAAAATAATTATAAATTAATAAAACTAAAGTAAAAATATTTAAAAAAATTTAAAGTATAACATTAAAAATTTACATTTTTAGATACTATACTGGTGTAGTGCTACTTTTGTACGCCACTGGTAGCTTTTTTTTAAGATAATAGTATAATGTTATACTCCGTCTCGATAGGGAAAACTTTAACCTTTATTTTTTGTATTCTATATTTTTTTATTTGGTGGATGGTTTGGAAGATATATCGTAAAAAGTGCCGTGTAGATGCTCCCCTCCAACATTTTTTTTGTTATAGAATTTTACTAAATCAACAAAAATACAATTTTTAGTGTTACTATAAGGTAATATTACCAATTAATATAACTAAAGTGAGAAATATTCTGAAAAAATAAAATAAAAGTATAAGATTAAAAATTTCTATTTTTATCTACCTACTATACTGGTGTAGTGCTACTTTTGTACGCCACTGGTAGCTTTAATTTAAAAAGAAAATAGTATAATGTTATACATCATTCGATAGGGAAAACTTTGGCCTTAATTTTTTGTGTCTTATATTTTTTTTGTTTGGTAGACGGTTTGGAAGATATATCGTAAAAAATGCCTTGTGGATGCTCCCTCCAACTTTTTCTATATTGGAGATTCTTACGTAATAAACAAAAATACAATTTTAATTATTATTATTTTGCAGAATTTTGTGCTCTATCTAACGACACTAAAATCAGTTTTTTTATCATTTACCGTTTAGAAGATATTAGATAAAAACTATATCAATCCCTTAACCAACTTTGAGGAGGGGTGGGGGTGCCAGCAGGACTTTTGTGGTGGGTCTGTTCAAAAATCTACTAATGTTGACATACTTTATTCACTGTATAAAGCATTTGCTTCTACTCAAAAACCGAAGTATCGGGCCATTTTTGAACAATAAGTCACTAAGCTAGAAGGCTAAAAGCCTAAATACTAACGCACCGTGGGTGTCCTAAGCGATGTAAGAGGGAGTTTGTTGACACGGGACTTAAATACTTGAAGATTTGGGGGGAAGAAAAGACCTCCGCGGGCAGCAGGTTCCACAACCTAGAAACTCTAGGGATAAAAGAACGAACAAAGTAGGAAGTTCGGGGCCTGTCCTGTTGGGAACCGTAAGTGGAGGAACAATACTGGACAATTCTTCAGAGCAAAAGCCATGGAAGTACCTATAAAAGCGATAAATCCCCCACAGCCCGACGATGTGCAAGAGAGGGAAGCCTTTCTGTAAGTGAAGGATCATTAATGAGACGAATAGCTCTTTCTTTGAATAGAATCAAGAATGCTTAGGGTTGTGGGGGACGCCATGCCCCAGATATGAGAACAATATTCCAAGGGAGGTCGGATTTGGGACACATATAAAGTGTATAAATTAGAAGGGGAAAAATACTTTTTGGCTCGAAAGAGAAATCCAAGCTTTTTTGAAGCTGCCGTGGCTATAGATACAATGTGTTTATGCCAGTTAAGGTTACTTTCAAATGTGACGCCCACAAGATTAAAGGTGTCTTTGCTCTGTAAAACTTGGCCGCTCATAAGTAGAGGATGAGTACTTGATGACTCTTCGCGACAAGAAACATGATTGTGTGTTGGATGTATTAAAATGGACGAGATTTTTAGCGTCCCAAACCAATATTAAATTAAGATCCTGCGAAAGAGATATCTGCATCGCTCTGCGTTTGTTTTCCAAGTCAGGTTTAGTAATGGGTTTAGGAACCTGAAAACTGGAGTGAAGGGTACTATCGTCGGCGAAACTATGAATGGAATTAGTTGTGGACGAGAGAAGGTTGTTGATGTGAAGAAGAAACAATGTTGGTGCCAGAACTGAGCCCTGAGGGACTCCAGCATTTACTTGGTGAAAGCTTGAAGAATGGCCGTCCACAATAACTGATATACGACGATCAGATAGATAACCAGAGAGCCAAGTATAGAGTTTAGTTGAAAGACCATAGGAGGGAAGTTTATTAAGAAGTGCGGCATGCCAGACCTGGTCAAAAGCTTTGGATATATCAAGAGCAACGCTCTGGGACTCACTTAGAAACTCAAGAGACTTATTCCAGCAGTGTGATACGAAGGAAAGAAGATCTGCTGTAGATCTTTTGTGGCGAAATCCATACTGCCTGTCATGCAAAAATTTTGTGTTTTTCTAAGTACTTAAGAATTTGTGAATTAATTAGTTTTTCCATTACTTTACAAAGAACTGAGAGAATTGAAATTGGTCTATAGTTAGATGGAAGAGATTTAGATCCTTTCTTGGGAATAGGTTGAACACGTGCAGCTTTCCAGCTTTCCGGAAAGATACCTGTGTTGTAAGAAATTCGAAAGAGCCGAGTTAAGATTGGTGCAAGTTCTGGAGCACATTTTTTTAAAACGATTGCTGGTATGCCATCCAGCCCAGACGATTTCTTGGTGTTAAGGGAAGAAAGGATACGCTTAATGTGTTTTACCTTAAAAATAATATCGGGCATTTTATGAGGAACTGGGGTAACCGCTGGAATTGGATGATTTACGGGAGGGTCAAGGGTTGAATTGGCAGCAAATTGTTTAGCAAATAATTCTGCCTTTCCTTTAGGGGTAGAAACAATTTAATCTTCCAAAGCTAGTGGCGGAAAAGAACTGGTACAAAAATTCCTACTTATGTTTTTTGCAAAGGACCAGAAAGATTTGCTGCCATTTGAGCAAGAAAGAACTTTGTTTTTAATACGATTGTCGAAGGAGTCTTTGGCTTCAATGGTAAACGGTTTTAGAAAATGCAAAAACATTCGGATCCCTTTTTTTTAAATCATTATTAGACCAGGGTCGGTAATTTTTGAAAGCAAAAAAAATATAGAAGAATGAAACCAATGGAAAAATGTAGAGAAAATAACAAGAATGAAAATAAATTATAGGCGATCTGACGTCGGAAAGTGGAAGTAAGTGTGGGGTAAGTTTTTAAGGGTAAAAACGTCTTTTTCGATTTCCGGCAAAATTACAAGTCCTTAGGAAATTTATTTTCTGAGAAAATTTACCGTGGTAATGTATAATTTTTTCTACCCCACCAGAACGTAGAGATTTCAAAGAACAGAAAGCACACCGACTTTTTAAAATGCCGATATTTTGACACGAAAATTTTTGATTGAAAATATGGGTCAATATAAAGTCAAAATAATGTGTAAAAATAAATGTTTTTAACCCAAAAAATTCCAGTATATTTGTGAGAAATAAAGGTAAGTTTTCACCAAATTCCGTAAAAAATATATTTTTTTGTTAAAGATAAAAATAAAAACCAGAAACTTGGTTGCTTGCTTGCTTGTTTATGGCTTTCATGCTAGTGAATGGCCAGCTCTCTCCCTTCCGATCATATAAGCGATGCCGCTTATAAGTTTTCCAGGACTTTGTCGTTGGAACCTCTGGATAGTCGAGCTTTGTAGCTCCCAGAAGTTCCTAGCACATGTCAATAACAAAGCTATGAAATGCATAAATTGCGGCCATCTTCCCAAGAGCCGCGACTGGTATCGCGCATAACCGGTTTCTTTCAGTACTGACGTCACCCGCAGCGCCCGCCTCCATTCTCCGCCATTGAAGAATACCTCGTGCAGTACGCCAAAACGAAAAACATCAGGTTATAGGAATCTTCACTCACAGCGCCTAGCTCCAGAAAAAAGATGCCTTTTCAATTTAGCAGTGAGTTTCCTATCTTCCTCGGGGCACCAGAACGTCTTCTACATCCTCCATGCACGAATCCACGTGAGAGCCCGGTATGAGCTCCCTTCCAACGTCTAATCACTACCGAGAACGAACGGAAACTGCAGAAACTTGGTTATTTGAATATTTCACCTAAATTTTGAGGTTATGTACAGAAAACGTAAATACAAAAGTTGTAGACCTTTTTATTACCTAAGAGTTTATCCTTTAACTTTTTTCCATGGGACTTAGTAGTTTGGCCGAAAATCAATAAGAAAAATAGTTTTTTACATTTCAATCCCCCTCCCCCTTCCCGATCATAGATCGCCCGTAATTGATTTTTCCTTTAATTTTTGTTATATTTTCTACCTTTTACAATGGGTTTAATTCCACCTATTTTTTTTCAAAAATTATCGATCCTGGTCTATATTGTAAAGTACATCTGTGGACACATTATGCAATATTTTTTTCAGTTTCGGAACGACACATTTTGGCTGCCACATAACATGGATTTTAGGGGCCGTGTATATCCTGTACCTCCACATTTAAACCATTTGGGGTCCGATTTGGCTCGCTCTATGTTGGTATTTGCCGAAACCAGACCTTTGGGACCAAAAAGGTTTTGATTGGTTAAAAATACATCTTATCAATTTAACCGGACTTAAGAAGAGGGACTCTATTCAAGAAAGGTAACATAGATATACAGTGCGTTCTAAAACGAGCCACCTCGTTTAATTCTCCTATTTGTACACCTATAAAAAACCTGAAACACGTCAATTTAAATTTTTAGGGTTGTTCAGGGTTATCCTCTTCCCTATTTACACAAACGTCAAAAACTTTAAATGGGATAATGGGTCAAGTAATGTTTATATTAAAAGGTTACAAATCTTTCCCTGTAATAAGCTTTAGTTTTTAAAAATCGGTTCAGTAGTTTTCGAAAAATATTGGAATTATGCGGGATTGCTCGTTTTAATTGGAATGCACTGTATATTGCCATAACTTACAGAGATATACAATTACCGGCACGATTTGTTGTTTATTTTTTATTTCTTAGAAATATTTATTCTTTTTACAAACTTTTATTTAACTTGCAATGTTTGTATGTATGTATGTTTGTATGTACGGGTGGAATCTTGGAACTCAATGGCACTTGAACAAATACAGTGCATTTCTTTAATGTTCCCTTCCCGTTTTATTTTTTAAATGGATAAATATAAAAAATTAAAACTTTGGAATATGAAATTAATACATAAATACTATATTTTAGAGTAAAATTGATAGTTAAAAATTTCAAGATGGCGGCTAGGCGCCATCTTAAGAAAAAAATAAAGGAGGGCCTTGTGGCACATCATTTAAAATCTCCCGACAAGTACTTTATAGCCCCAGAATATAAAGTAAATACCTTTTCCTAATACAAGATGGCGGCAGTTTACAAATTACCTAATTACCTGATTTGGAATGCCATATAAATGTAAACGTTTAACACCATTTTAAGGAGTCTTAACTAATATTTATCATATTAAAAGATATTTTATTATACCAAGTTATTTAAGAAAAACCCATGGTTAGCGACGTCCTTTAGGACATATATCTCTTACTATCAGAACTTTGGAAAATTGGAAAAACTTGTCATATTATTTTCATGTGTGCTACAGGGTTGTTTTATTAGTGCGTCGGGCTTCAATAGCACCTAAAGTGTAGAAGTTATAGAGTTTCGTTAAAGTGGTGTATAAACTAGAAATAAAAGTCTATTTTAAGAAAATATTTTGTTCATATACAGGGTACTTAAATTTTCCCTACCGTAATTTGATCATTTTTTTTAAATAGAACACCCCGAATATTTTTGCATATTGGGAGAACTCTTTTATGTTTGTCTATACATTCATTTAATATTAGACTTATCAGATAATAGGTAAAATTTAATTTTCTTTAAAAGATATAAAAATCATCGATGCAGGAAAAAAATTCCTTAGGTCGATGAAAAAGTTACTGTATTCAAAAAGTATTAAATTTGATTGTAGAGGGCCAAAAAGATACCCTTTTATAAGTATAAGCTAATATCAACAGGAGGGTGCTTAAAAATAACCTCACAATATTTAAAAATTCAATTGTTTTTTTATGGAACACCTTGTATATTATTATCTAGTGTAATAGAACTTTAGTGGATAAAATTTTTATAATAGGCTCAAAGCCTCTATTTGTCTCTATTTTTGAGTTACTTCGACTTATTTAAAATTTACTTCTTTTAGAATAATTATAAAGTAAAAAGATCATTACATTATTACGAATAATTTAATATTATAAAAAAAATATCACTTAAGCCGCATATTTCATATTTTATATGTGAATATGCCGTCTTCTGTCACTCCATTCCAAATGCTTTCCCTATATCACGCTTATATTAGAAATATCTTTATGTGCGTATCTCGAAAAATTTGGGGTTTGTTTTATTTTCCGTATGATACATTTTCTGTGTTAACAAGTCTTGAAAAATGTAGTCAGACATTTTTTTTGCTAAAAAATAAATTTACTTACTTTTCATAGGCATATTAACTAAGTCATCTTTGATCAAATAAAGTAAGTATAACAACCAGCAAATAAATAACACCCTGTACTTTGAATTTAGCTTAAAACTTATATCTGATAAGTCTAATATTATACACATGTATAGAAAAGAAAGGTGTTTCATTAAAAAAAAAATAATTACATTCTGGTAGGGCTGCTGTATAGGAACAAAATATTTTCTTAAAATAGACTTTTATCTCTAGTTTATATAACACTTCAAAGAAAATCTATTAATTCCATTGTTAAGGCGCTATGGAAGCCCGACGCACTAATGAAGCACCCTGTATATAAATCCTAGGGATTGTTTGCATATTCTGGGACTGTGAAAAGTGCTAGAGCAGATTCCTTGGACCAAAATACAACGATTTATTGCAATTTACTTCAGTCGAAAAGTTGATCGTTTGCAGGGTACAGGTTGTCAAAGTTTTTATTTAACTTTAGTTATTTTAAAATATCGCAGAACTAGATCAAAACTGTATCAAATCAAAAAACAATTTTTCTTTCCCTTTTAAAAAATGCTAAAATAGTGATTCTCGCGACGCTATAATATGCAATAGTGTGTTTACGGATTTTTAAGAATTGAACACATTATTGCATATTGGCGATTTCAAAGATCAATGAGACCTCTGGTGGTCAACGATGCAACCTAAAAAACAGGCGATCGGACATGTTTAACCATTGAAATGGATATAAATATAATTTTTACTTCGTTAGGTTTAACACACGTTTTTGAGCCTTGTGCGTGAATAGCTGTGTGATTTGCTATCATTTTTATCAAAAGTCTTTCTTTTCACCTATACAGGGTGATCATTTTTAAGTCGGCACTTTTGCTAACTTCTTTATTATTGGAGATACGAAGTCGGCTAAATTAGCAAAGTAGTAGTATTTTTTCCGCTGATTAACGTGCTGCCAACAAAAAACAACTGAACTTCGTGTTTTTGATTTATTGCAAAAAATATACTATTTTTAAATGGAACACCCTGTATATTATATCGTTATTCGAAAGATCTATTAAAGACCATTAAAATGTCCCTATGTGTGTTATCCAATTTTTAATAGTTTCGGAAATATGGCCATTCTCAGGAATTAGATAATAAACTGGCATTTTTAAATAGAACACCCTGTATATTGCATTACCACTAAATAGATATTTAAGAAAATACCACATTTGATGTCGTCTATCTGTTATGGTTTTGGAAATATGGCCATTTAAATCTTAAAAATAGAAGATATAATGTCTATTTTATCTTTGACACTAAACTTTGTGCTTATAGCTTGGAGCTGTAGAGATAATGAAAATTTAACATAATATTCAGATTTGAATGGCCATATTTCCAAAACTTTAAGAGATAGACATATCAAATGTGGTATTTTCTTAAAGCTCTTTAAAATATCTATTTAATGGTGATGCAATATATAGGGTTATTTATTTAAAAATGCCAGTTTACTATCAAATTCCCGAGGATGGCCATATTTCCGAAACTATTAAAAATTGAATATAACACATAGGGACCTTTTTTAATGGTCTTTAATAGATCTTTCGAATAGTGATAAAATATAAGGACTTTTTTAATGGTCTTTAATAAATCTTTCGAATAGTTATATAATATTCAGGGAGTTCATTCAACATTTTTCTACTAGCGTGTGGAAAGCAGCACTTTTCCGCACGCAGTTTAGTTTGGAAAGTGTCACTTTTCCGCACTAGTGCGGAAAAGTAAACTCTTGCAAATTTCCACTTAAACAGGTACTTAAAATGTTTTTAATTCTAAAGTTTGACTTAGTATAACTTTATTATTGGTATAGTATTCTTTTATTTTTACAAATTAGGTGTAAAATCAACGAAATATTCACTAAAAATTAATATTGTTTTAAAAATATTTTTCAAAAATCCTGGTATATATAAAATTTGCTTGTCAGATTTTTAGTTTTGACAGGTGCCGGTGTCCATATAATAAAAGATCAAAGTCATTAAAAGTCATCGATAATTAAAAGTGTCTTTAGTACATTCTGATCAGTATCGTCGATTTTGAATAAAAAACGTTTCCCATGGACTCTTCTGAAGAGGCAGCCGAAATAGCAAATTGAGATTTTTTGCCGTCCACAGTCTAACCACAGGTACGAGAAAGAATATACAGCATTTACAAGCTGGTGTGGCGAGAAAAAATCAAAAGTATGAAAGAAGAAGTTTTTGTGGCATATTTCGCGGAACGTGTAAGCCCAATACCTTATGGTCAGGGTATTTCATGTTAAGAAGTGTCAGACAGTACAGGCAAAAAAATTGCTTGTACTGTCCAGTGCATAGAAATAAATTCTTTTGGCAAGATGTCCTCTGAAATAGCTGCCTATTAACGTCTTCGAAACCCAGAACTTAACACGGGACATAGCTTTCGCCTCAGCTAAAATGTTAGCTAATTCTGGTCAAGGCATAACGAATATTAAAAAACTTAGAGGTTGGAAGTCATCATCTGTTGGAGAAGGCTACCTAGAGAGCTCTATAAGTTTCTAGGCGGACTTATCGAACAAAATATTATCCAAAAATTCATCTACCGTTAAACACAGCAAAATGCACTCAAGGCCAATTGTACCGTCTTCTAGCAAGCAACAATGTGTTTCTGTAACCTGTAACGACAACTGGTTTAATCGCACCTCAACGGCAATCTCCAACTCCGCAACTTACCCACAAGAACTTGCCTCTGCGATTCATTTGCTACCAACTGTTCTTTTACGATTAATGTTGTTAATAATAATAAGCAGTAATGGTAAAAATAAATATTATCAAATGGTTGTTTAGTTTAACTTTTTCCACACACTCGTAGAAAAAATAGCGTTCCTAACACGTGCCGAAAGTGCCTTTTCCGGAAAAGTGGCACTTTCAGTACTAGTTAGGAAATGTACTATTTTGTGTTGCTACTTTTTGATCTGGGTGTGCGTTATTTTGTTTATTATAAGAATTATTTTCACAAAATTTGGTTTTTAGGGGTTTTTCAAAGTAAGGAGTTAAAAGCTGTTCATGTATTTGTTTTCAAGTGTAGAGGGATCCACCTGCAGTCTTTTACTTATGCTCAAAGTGTTATAACATTATTTTTTGCCTCGGTATACTGCATGAGCAATAGGTTTTGGTATATCGACCAGTAATGCAATAACAAAACAAGTACTATTAGTCACCCATGTTTACATGCCGGTATTTAGTTAGACTGTTTTTTTTCCTCACATTGTCATATATGTTATGTGATTTAGCTAATCCGGTATTATGATTTTAGTAGACAATTTTTGAAAGAAAAAGAAATTGTGGCACCATTTGTACAGACCCTATAGAGGAACCCGGGTGGCCTAGATAAATCGTCAAGGAATGCAAATACATAATTTTGTGCAAAATTCAGCCGTATATTTGAAAAATCTTAAAAATGGTTGCTGTATTGATATTTACTTAGTATATTTTTTGTTAAAAAAATATGAAAAATAAAAATTCTTTACAAGGACTATAATATAAAGTGGTATAGTATTTTAAACAGAAACAAAGGACTACATTTTACGATCAAGACATTAGCATATTTCAATTTTCGGAAAAACGGTTTAATGCAAAATTGTGTAGAAAAATCACTTATATTAAATAAAATTTTAAAAAATAACAAAAATAGAATAGAGACTTTGACACCCTGTACATCACAAAGCACCAACTTTTCGACTAAGGTAAATTACGTTGGTACGTTGTATTTTGGACCAAGGAATTGGTGGTAGCATTTTGTACAGGCCTTTTAGAGATATTCTGTATATTATAATGAAGAGGCCTTTAAGGGCATTTTGTATATTATTTTAATTTAAAATAATGATAATAATAATAATTATAATAAAGATAAGCTTTATTGTCATAAAACATTTACATGTCTTTGTAGACAAAGCATAACAATATATTATAGCTAAGTCATTATCCATATTCTAGTAGTTTTAAATTAAGAAAATCACCTAAACACAAAATTTATTACATTGGTTTAAAAAGTGAGTAGTCCTAGTTACCACAGTAAAAATTGTATTTTATTGATTAAAAAAGTTAGTAACCATAATTACTTACTAATTATTTTTCTTAATATAAAATGGTCAGAGTATAGTAAGTAGTATTTTTTTTGTGCTTTAAAACTAACCCTTTAGTCCTTGAATATAAAATAATATTTTATTAGTATAATTATAAAGTAAAAAAATATAGTAATAGTTAAGGATTTTCCTTTAGGTAGTCATTAAAGAGTTGTAAAATGTAGGCCGTAAGACGTTCTTGTTCCATATCTATGATCCATCTTTCCTGGGTCCTTGAATCTGCCTCCTTCCAGCGATTAATTCTGGTTTGAAAAAATTAACTGATGCCGGATTTACTTTATCAGTTCTGGCGAGTAATTCCAGGAATTCAGAAAATTTGTTACGATCATTGTCATTTTCTACGATATTTTTAATTCGGTCAAATTTGGATGGCACCATTGTCCTAAAAAAAGGTCAAAAGTTAAGTTCTGTAGATAATATTCATAATTTAATTATAAAGAATAAAAAAATTACACCAATCTAAAATAATAAAGTACTGGATCAAGAAATTTGAGGTATGTATGTGGGTCAATCAACTTCTATTCGTCCAAGCGCAAAAGCACCCTGTATATATATATATATATATATATATATATATATATATATATATATATATATATGTATGTATATATATATATATATATATATATATATATATATATATATATATATATATATATATATATAGTATGTATGTATATATATATATATAGTGCATTCCGGGAGTATATCCGTTGGTCATTTGTGTTCCTTGCGGAATTCCGGACGGATCCAACGGATATACTCCCGGAATGATAACTCTACATATATATAGTGATTTAAAGTGGCGTATTTTATAAAGTTACTCTTGGACCTTTTGCAACAATAGTATCAATAACTTCATATTACTATTTTTTTAAAAATAATAACGGTTATTGATATAAAAAAAATAAGTTTTTTTTTATAAAAGCGTTAAAAAGAATCAAACTATAATATACAGGAAGATTCAAAATTACGAAAATGTTATTTTCAGAAATAAAAAAATCGGTTATAAAAATTTCTATCTACTTATTTAAATAGCATGAAAAAGTATTTTTTTTTAGTTTTTAACTTTTTGGTACTACTTACATAGACATTAACTTTACTTGATATTTTATGCATACAAAAAAGTAAAATCAATTACACCTAATTTAGGTAATGATAAGCAATAAGAAAAAAGTGTAAAGAACTTTTTAATTACTTTTTAATTAAGCATTAAAAAAAATACATTTTTTAATTTTTTCAAAAGAATATTTTTGCGATTTTTAAGCTCTCTGTACATCATAAGGTAATTTTTATTATAGCTTTTGACATTTTAGACGAAGCAAACATTTTTATGAAAAATAACTTTTATTTAGGTATAATTAAGTCCATCCGTGGACACACTATATATTAGGTTCCAAAAGAGTCCATCGTACCGTATGCCGGTCGGAAAACCGCGATAATTTTTTAAATTAAATTATAAATGGCGAAGTGTACACACTATCGGTTAATTGGTATTTTTGGTAAATGCTCAACCATTATTTTTCTTTCATCGTAATTGCGGTCTTAGTCGACCAAGTTAATAAATAACTGTGTTTTATATCGTATTTGATCTAATTTTTAGAATGAGTATCAAAAAAAAACTTCGCGGTCTCGTGTTTTTATTAAAATATTCTACACTAGCCGACCCGTGCCCACTTCCTTGGGCGTTATTGTTTGAACTATTTGTTTAATTAGCGGCTACAAACAAACAAAGTTACAAACTTTACCTCTTTATAATATTAGTATATGTATCCTTTTCGAGTAAAATCTGGCTTAAAATATGTTGGATATTTTGATGGATTAAATTTGTGGGTTTTTGTAATATATTATGATTTTTGATAAGTTTTAAATATTGTAATAAACTCGGTTTCTGGGAGCTTTTAAACATAAGAAATTCAAATTTAATATTATTTTTATGTATTAGGCAGCTAGTAAGTCTATACTTTTTGAATGTATCTAAAACGTCGGAACCTTTTTTGTGCTACCCTGTATGGACCATTTAAGTAAAGCTGTGTACTCTGATATGTTTTCTACAGAAAAAGGTACTTTTAAAGACGTTCCCAAGGAGTACTGCGACCATTAAAGTCTCTAGAAGCGTCGACACATCTCGTTAGTTATATTTTTTCTTCTCCTATTGTAAAGAATATATTTGTTTTGAAAAGTTTTTGAGGTTATATATTTACTTTTAAATAGTTTACAATAATGACTTCGTAAGAATGGCTGATTTGTTTAAAAAAGAAAAATACCTAATTGCAAAAAAACTTACCTTGCAGCAAACTAATGGTATAGTTTTGTTAACTGCATCCTAACACTTCCGAACCAAAAATGTTTTTTTGTTGTAAGTTTAAGCCAAATAATAACTCCTATTAAAAAAGTTAAATGTAAAAGTTGTCGACATTAAAAAACCTAATGTAATAACTAATTTGACCCTAACCTCAAAAATTTCCGAGAAAAGTAGAAAAACCGGTTTTTTCGTTTTTTCATTTTTATCTTTTCGAAAATGGCTGAAATAAACAAGTTTGCATATTTAAACGCTACTTTTAATATAAAAACATTTATTTTATATATACAAATTTTCGATATTGTAAAAATAATAGTACTTTCCTCATGAGCAAAATTCAGAGATACCTCGTATACGAGTACCGCTCATATGTGTTTTTTTAAGAAAAACGTTTGTTATATCCTTAAGTTTTTGGTAAACATTCTAAGAAAAGTTAAAATGATATTTAATTAAACGTGCCCTAAAACGCCCTTCAGGATAGGACTTACATGTTAAATATGCAAATTTTAAAAAGCTTATATCTTGAAATTTAGTCCCGCAAGACCTATTAAAAAAATCCTAAAAAAGTGTTTTTTTTGGGAACGTTCTTAGGAATCGCTCTGGTAACCGTTTTCGAGATATTGACGTTTTAATTGCTTCGCATCGCACACGTTTATAAAAAACGGCATGTTTTAGCATCGGTATTTTTACATAAAGTTTTATCCTAAATAAAGTAGGGTTGCTTGAACATGTAACATGAATTTGTAGTTTAAACCAAGTCGTTAACTATAAGTTTAATCTAAAAGTCCTTAGTTTACCTCCCACCCATTGGTTACCCTAATTCGCAAACTTCATATCTCTATAATCGAAAATTGTACAGTAGATAAGTAAAAATTTTCGGTTAGCAAATAATTTGGAATTTTAAATGTTTATTTAATTGTTACCTAACAGCTATTATACAGGGTGTTTCCTAACTACGGTACGAAGCTTAAAAGGGTTATTTTTATATCTTTTTATGAAGGACAGTTTCTATGAACATTGTCTTAATTTTTGAAATACAGGGCGTTAAAGTTCTTAAAAAAGGCGCTATTTTTTAAATATCCAAAAACGCTTTAACCGATTTGGATTAAACTTGGTACACCTATTTAATTTAATAAGTAGCTTGTAAACCTTTAATTAGATTAAGATTATTGGGTCCAGTGGAGTTTCAGTAGGCAACACAGCCAATAATTGTGAGTTAATTTTATCGAGAAAGAAGGCATGCCACTGACATTTTATAAAGTTTTAATTATTTTTTCCTATTAAGCAATTAAAAATAAAACTTTGTAGTCTCCTATCTTTTCTTCGTATCTCCTTATGTTTTTGAGAAAAAAATAAAACCACTTAAAGTGATACTAAAAAGTATCCATAAACAGCATAGAGTAAAATTCAAAATAAAAAATAAACAATTTTGGCTTTAGTAAATAAGAAAAATAGCGATTTCCGATAAAATACACAAATGCTCATTTATTTTAAGGCAAATAATTGTGATTTTTTGACCACGTTGTCTATGGGTACTTTTTAGAAGAAATTAAAGTGGCTTTTTTATTAAAAACAAAGTTGGACACGAAGAAAATTTGGGAAACTAAAAAGTTGCATTTTTAATAATTGCTTAATCGAAAAAAATATAAAAACTTATAAGCGTACTTTTTTTTCTCAATAATATTGGCAGTGGTGCTCACTGAGACGCCATTGGGCCCAATAATCCTAATCTAGATAGAGCTTTACAAGCGCCTTATTAGGTACAGGGTGGCTCGAATTCGACGCTCATCATTGGGATTTAGAAACCGTGAGAGATACAGGATCGGTTAAATGGAGGCAAAGTTGCGCAATTTGATGCTCAATAAAATGCCGTTTTGCGTTTTAAAAAATTCCGAGTACTTACGAAGATATTCGAAAAAAACCGGAATTTTTAATTTTGGTTTCTGTTTCCTGGCTATATTTGTTAAGATAACTCAAAATGAAAAACACGTTTTCATGGCCACTTTTTCTGCTCTATAATTCAGTGTGATTAAATATTGAATCTGATGTTTCGGCTTCTGGCGACCATCATCAACTTAATTTTTTTAAATACGGACCTGATATTTTTTTAATTTAATTAAATCCTTTCATCACTCTTAAAACCCTATATATCGCCACTTTGATATTTGCCGACGTTTCGTACAGACAATTCCATCATCAAAATATTGCATATTTATTTAACCATAATACGGCCCTGAACTACATTTTTAGGTAAAAAGGTAAAAAAAAGAATAAACTTATTACATATTCATAATGTTTTATTGCAACTCATTGATATCTAACAGCGGAAATTACTTTATAACAGAAACTAACCAGCAGGTACGAATTCAAGGGAGAACTTCATTTAATGGAGGGATTGGTATGTGGAGGAACAAAATTATTGGACCTTTCGTTTACGAAGGGACCTTAACTTCCGAACGATATCTAAATTTGATTAGGAATGATGTCTTAGACGCCCTAGGTAATCAACCTTTGGCAGTATTTCAAGAAATATGGTGGCAGCAAGACGGAGCTCCTGCTCACAATGGAAGGGAAGTAGCTGAATTCCTTTACCATATATTTCCTAATAAATGGTTTTGCAAGATGGCCCGCTAAGAGCCCAGACCTTAGTCCCCTATATTATTTCCTTTGGGGATATTTTAAGAACCGTTTATTTAAAAATGCGCCTCACGACCTTTAAGTACTACGACAAAATTTGATGCTTTGAGGCGGAAGGTTATCTATCTCTTTGAACACTTATAATAGTAATTAAATTATGTTTATTTTTAATATGGGCATCAAGATAGTATTACAAATTGTTTATGTAAGCTGATTTGTTGTCTACCTTTTTGTATCTTATGTCTAATATTCATGAAATTTTCGGTTAATAAAGTAATTTCCGCAGTTAGATATCAATGAGTTGCAATAAAAGATTACGAATATGTAATAAGTTTATTTTTTTTACCTTCTTACCTAAAAATGTAGTTCATGGCCGTATTATGGTGAAATAAATATGCAATATTCTGGTGATGGAATTTTCTGTACGAAACGTCGGCAAATATCAAAGTGGCGATATATAGTGTTTTAATAGTGATGAAAGAATTTAATTAAATTGAAAAAAATATCAGGTCCGTATTTAAAAATATTAAGTTGATGATGGTCGCCAGAAGCCGAAACGTCAGATTCAATATTTAATCACACTGAATTATAGAGCAGAAAAAGTGGCAATGAAAACGTGTTTTTCATTTTGAGTTATCTTAACAAATATAGCCAGGAAACAATAGAAACCAAAATTCCGAATATCTTCGGAAGTACTCGGAATTTTTAAAACGCAAAACGGCATTTTATTGAGCATCAAATTACGCAACTCTGCCTCCATTTAATCGATCCTGTATCTCTTACGGTTTCCAAAATCTCAATGATGAGCGTCGAATTCGAGCCACCCTGTACATTAAATAAGTGTACCAAATTTCATATTAATCAGTGAAAAGGTTTTTAAGATATTTAAAAAATATCGACTTTCTTTAACCATTTTAAGGTCTTGTATCTCAGAAATGAAGCCGGACATAAGTTTATAGGAACTTTTTTTAACAAAAAGACATAAGAAGTATCCCCTTAAATTACTTACCTTCGTAGTTAGGAAACACCCTGTATTATATCTGGAGGTTTAAGGTTATATGGTAATGATCGTTTATTGACAAGTTAGTCGATGGTTGAAAAAGCTCGATTTCAATTAATTCTGGAGTTACAAGGTTTGCGAATTAGGGTAACGCATTGTCAAAGATCCAATAAAAAAATATTCTGAGTTTTTAACCAAACTTTTATCATGATTTATAGGCAGCGATATAAATGTCATCGGTAATATCTTGTTTTTAATATTATTCCTATTAACGTACTTGACGTTATCTTACTTAATAAAGAAAGCAATTCCGTTTATCTCTCCAATTTTTATACAATTATATTAATAAAATGATAGGAATAAAAATAAAAATTTGGGATTACCACCACATTACCACGTATTGGAATGACTGTAAACATTCGTTATTGAACATTCAAAGGGTGTATTCTGGGTGTGTAAGGGATAAGTGTGTAGAGAATGGTCGGTTGGACGACTGAAAAAACATAATTTGTGTCAGAATGCTTGACGTTTAGGGAAATCATTTCCGAGAGAAGTTTTTATTAAAGGACAAAAACGGTAAACTATTTATCTTTAAAAATGTATAAACGAAAAAAGTTATTGTACAAGGGCGTCGCCAGGAGGGGGGAATGTGGGGCAGCTGCCCCCTAGAGTTGCCAATGTAAAGCAACCAATGCATCAATTCTTTTTCTTGGCTTCCTTGATCGATTATTCCCGTAAGTACGAAACTCGAATAAAATCACCAATTCCATTCCATCAAACAATTGCTGCGTATAGCTTTCGTATTTTCCTCACAGAAATGACAATTGATTTGTTTTACTAATATTATAAATGCGGACTTTGCATCGGTTTTAAAATCACAAAAATTCCGTTACTACTTACGATATCCGATTCTTAATAGATATTGCCGCAAAGTCAATCAATTTAGGTATGAATATAAAAGTAATCGAAAAAAGCAAAAAAGTGCTTTATAAAGTATAGATGTGCAGCACAAATGAAATATTTACTTTATCACTTTTTTAGTTATATGATTGCAATGTGCTTTATTGAAGAATGTTCTGTATTGGTTCGGCGGATTCATTTAATTGTTGGTAGTTATTTGGGTACACATCTATAGAAACGTTGATAACACCAAAATGGTTTTGTTGTTAATAATTGAGTAGGGTACAATGCTTTGCTAATACAGTCTTTAACATATTATTACACATATTATACATTTAAGTTATTATGAAAATATAACTTTTGGCACTTTTGCCCTCATATCGACGCAATGTGCGGTGAGTCACCTTGTTTATATGCCGGAATTGTTTATTTAATCTTTAACGGTTAATATTCTACACGCGTTAGACCATTTCTTTGATACGGTATACAAAATTGTCGTACACTCCCACAACTTTGGGAAAGAGATAATTCAAAAAGACTTTTACCAAAAATGACACAAACTTACTTTTGTTTTAAAATGACGTTCATTTTAGTTATCTTTAGAAGAAAAAACTAAAACTCCAATAACCCAATACGTTTTATAAACCCAAAAACGTAGCCATATTTTAGTAAAATTAAAGCTTATTTTTTATTATACTTGTGGTGCTGTGACTAAGGGTACATGGTAATAATTTTTCATTACAAAGAGTTTGTCACTTCAGAGTAAAAAGCGTGGAGTGCATTTTACTATTTTTTCATAACTTTTCCCTCATAGATATTTGCAAATAGAATAATTATAACATTTAATATATTAAGCACCCCACGCTTTTATTCTGAAGTGACAAACTCTTTGTAATGAAAAATTATTTTCTAATTTTTAGTTCGGTTGGATATAAAAGCGTGTTTTTTAGTTTTTTAATCTATTATTTATTTTTCATTTTTAGTTCGATATATCAATTAGTTTTTTAAAAATAAATGCTCCAGTTTATTCACTAAAAATTCCTTCGCCATTTTGTCAAGAGACACAGAGGATCTGTAAAGGAATTTATTTATCCTGGCGGTCCTAATCAGGATAACGGGATACTGTTTTTAAATTATTGCATTGTCATCGGTCCTTGATACGTGTGCAAAGTTTCAAAGAAATTGAATCGCTGGAAGTTGGTAACAATTAGGCTCAAAGATTCCGTTACATAGATAGATAGATAGATAGATAGATAGATAGATAGATAGTTACAACCCAAGCTAATAAAAGCGTGTTAAAAATTGAATCCGATTGGACGAATCGCATTGAACCTAATACTGTGCCTTTCGTCCTAGAATTTATCGGATGCAAATAATATGGTTCTAATTTTTTTTTAATTTGACAAAGAAAAATATTTACAATGACAAAGAGAACAAACAAATAAAAATGAACTTCTAACCTCACTTTTGTGGTATTTTTTTAATTAAATTCATTTAATTTTAGAAAATAGGACAAAATAATAACACAAACCACTAAAGGAACACTATGACAATATTTGAGAAAATATTTAAGCTTATTTTATTTCCCACTATTTCGTTTCTAAACTTATCAGCTGTTTTACTTAACTGTCATTTTTCAAACCTTTTCCAAAACCGTGAATATCGTACAAATAAAACCTCCGATCCGACTGACTCAATTCAAATCGCTTAAAAAACAGTATTGGCTTATGGCGTTCGATCCAATACCTTACTCAATCTTTAACGTGTATATCGCATTTTTTGTCGGATTAAGTTTTATCCGATCGGTGAATCGGATTCAGAATAACAATGTACCCTTAGTCAGTGTATCGTAAACTAAACACATAATTTATTTTCAATTATAAACGTCTAAATAAAACCGAATAGACCGCGGTCCCGTTTTATTTTTTATTTTTTTAATATTCATTAGGAACTTCGTTGAGTACAATAATTTTGGCGTAACCTTCCATTTTTTTATCTATGCAAATTCAAAAAATCTCTTATTGCTGTAGCTAAAGATGTCATGTTGAATTTATGATGTTAGGCTATTTATGAGTAACTACGAGATTTTTTCAATTTTTTTATTGAAATTATTGCTCATGTTTCTAGAGTGATTCAGGGGTATACATTGGTGTTTTTTTTCTTTCAATACCAAAGTAGTATTCTTTTGAGACCTGGTTGGTAGACAAACTTAAAGAAGTAAAACTGATAACATTCTTTTGTAACTTATGGGGCTAACTTCATTCTAAATGTTTATTAATATTTTAAATTGCATCTGTAAAGCTTTTAAATGATTATGATACCTTGCAAGTGATAGAAGTGAAACTGGTAATTCGGGGGTGCTTGGAAAAAAGGTAATAAGGCACTTTTTGGTGTACATTGGATTAAGCCAAAAATATATTAAAAAGGCATTACCTACAAATGGAAAAAAACTGTTTTTAGCTATAAATTGCCTTTTGCTGTTTAAATATCGTCACCTTAATTGTAAAACCACCTAACTCCAGTTTTAATAAAAAATGCGATGTCATCTTTAGCCTTATAAAATAAGGCTAAAAATGGCATCAAAATTACATTTTTATAAAAACTGGAGTTAGGTGGTTTTAATTAAGGTGACGATATGTAGAAAATGCATTTTTAAATGTATTTCTAATTTAATCCCATTTTCACCAAAAACTGACTTACTATCTTTTCAGCCGATGGGGGCAAGTTAATATGGAGAATGAGAAAAGTCTGAATTGTAGGAAAAATCGAGAGCACATGTAGATTTTCACTTGTAGTACTAATTTTACATCTATGGCGTACGTTCTATTAAGTGTTTTAGTGATCCCCTTGAATTCCCCTAAAAATATGCAATGAAGGAAAATATACAAAGTCGATTTTGTTGGTGCCTGCAGCTCAGGCCTAAATAACCAAGAACCCAAGAAATTTTGTTGATTTAAAAAATTACTCGGAACACTGACAGTAGTCATTTCGGCACTTTGTCCGACCCCCACTCCTCCACCTTGGCTCCTCTCCCTTCCATTCCGCGCCCCTCCCACTTGGCGGATCTCTAACCAATGGGATGGCTCGGTTTCGCCGGCTCCTCCCAAAGGCTCAACCAATAGGATTTGGGCGGATGTACAGAGGAACGCCCCACGTCTGCTCGACCAATAGCATTCGACCAATAGAGTATTGACCAATAGAATTAAACCTGTGGTTTAGGACATAACCAATAGGATTGGAGGACGTTCAGCATTACCTTATATGGACATATGTATTTGCGAAAGAAAATGAAACCTCAGGTCAATATAAAAATAACCTAACCAACTCCGTTGTTATGATTTATATAACCTCAAACTTTTATAAGTATTGTAAAAATATAGACAAAATGGTGAACGTAAAAATAATTATAATCAAGAAAAATACAGTCTGTAAAAAATACAATTAACAAATATTTCCTAAAATTAACCCCTAAAATAAGACTTAAGGGTATTTTTAAAAAATATTTTATAAAAGGGTATCATGAAAGATCGTTATCAGCCGGGGTACCGAAGGTACTATTTGCGCAAACCTAACTATAATGGTTTGGCCAGAAAATGAGTTTTAGGGTCTGCGCATGTTGCCAATGTGGCCTTAACAGTTTTAACGTGTATTTAGTTTCTAGCAGACCGATTTTAGTTGTTCTTTTTGTTAATAATTTAATTTTTATAAATCTACAAATATTAATACTAAAATTTTTAATAATTATGTTATTTAAGTGTAAATAGGGTCTTAACAGTTTTTAACGTATATCTCGTCTTCTAGTAGACCAATTTTAGTCATTCTTTTTTAAACAATTTAATAAATCTATAAATATTAATACTAACATTATGGTTTTGAGTGTAAATAGGGCCTAAACAGATAACCTCAAAGTTCTCGTTCGTTGTTATGATTGACAGACAAGTTATTAAAATATCGACAAAATGGTGAAGGTGATACAAAAATAAGAGATATTAACCAAATAGGCACTTTCACATAAGCCGTAAAAACGTCAACAGATTACTACATAACCCAGAAGGTAGTTGGTTTGCCGAACGGATTGTCGAACGGTTTGTCGAACAGGTAGCGGTTTGCCGAACGGCTTGTCGAGACAGACTCGTTTTAGGCGTTTTTCTTGGCGGTTTAACCAACGAATTGGACGGACCGGATGCATACATAACCGAATTTGTGAGTGGTGGTCCGAAAAATTACGCATACAATGTGTTTCCCTCCAACAAGGTCGTATGCAAAGTAAAAGGTATCAAACCAAATTATTCCACCTCGCAGCTGGTCAATTTTGATACTATGAAAAGATGATTTTAGAATCTACGACCGAACCAATAAAAATTGTTTCAAATAACCTGAGAAGAACGGGGCAACACGATGTAGTGACAAAAGAAGAAATTAAAATCTATCGCACCGTTTCGTTGAAGAGAATTTTTTGGATAATCACGACTCCGTACCGTATGGTTATAAAAAGAAAATCAAATTGTTATAAATATTTTTAGAATAAAACCCAAAACACTATTTTTGAATAACAAAGCTTTAGTGAAAAATAATATTTTTAAGTCTCGGTAACAAAGCTATTTTTAGTGAAAACCCAAAACACTATTTTTGAATAACAAAGCTTTAGTGAAAAATAATATTTTTTAAGTCTCGGTAACAAAGCCTTTTTAGTAAAAACAATATTTTTATCTGAAAATTAAATACTTTAAAGGAAAAAATATTTTTATCTGAATATCAAAGTTTAATTTTTAGTAAAAAAAACCAATATTTTTATCTGAATAACAAAGTTAAAGTTTTTAGTGAAAATGATATTTTTAAGATTCGGTAACAAAATTAAATATTTTTAGTAAAACCCGAAAAAAATTTATCTTAGGACTCGGTAGGTAACAAAATTAAATATTTTATTTTTTTAGTAAAAACCCAAAAACTATGTTTTCTGTTTTTGAATAACACAGCTATTTTTAGTGAAAATAATATTTTTAAGGCTCGGTAACAAAATTAAATATCTTTAGTGAAAACAATATTTTTATCTAAATAATAAAATTAAATATTTTTAGCAAAAACCAATATTTTTATCTGAATAACAAAGTTAAGTTTTTAGTGAAAATAATAATTTTAAGATTCGGTAACAAAATTAAATATTTTTTTTTAGTGAAAAACAATATTTTTATCTGAATGACAAAGTTTAATTTTTTTAGTGAAAACAATATTTTTTATTTAACCATAAAGTTTTTTTTGGTGTAACTACTTCGTCAGAAACGTATGTTGTTTAAAAATTGCGGTGGGGATCATTCAGATTCAGTTTTTGTATATAAACAGAGTATCTGTTTATTTCACAACAACAACAACAACATGTGGATGTTATATCGTACGGAAAGTGAGCCTACAAATTTAAAGGCCGCAGTCGAATTGTTACGTGGCGACCTTAGTGATCTCGAATTTGACGCTTATCACGAGGCAAGCTATGGTTTGGGGGTTGTTTTAAGTGAAGAAGAGTGCTATGCCTTGGCCGAACATTATGCTAAAGGTAAATATGTGATGTTTATTTAAATAACCACAACGATATAGAGTGTTTTATTCGTTCTATGATTGCCGAAGTATTTACCAGTTTTCTGACAGGTGTTAGTAAGTTTGTGTCGCCGCCGCTGGCCGAGTTATGTTTGAACAAATTCAAATAAATTATGTTTCATCAACAGACGGGGAAGGCCCTTTTAAAAATGGGCTCTCTCAACTTTGGTGTCCCAAATGTGGAGTGTATTTTACGGCATATTTTTTAGTAAACAAGTGTGTTAATTGTGCGCGTAACAAAAATGTATGGATTCAAAAAGATGTTCAGGGTTGGCGTGAAACACGTCAAAACACATAATAATGGAAAAGTTTAGTGAAAATGTTTTGTTTGTCAGCGAACGTTTAGGCGTGCCAACAAATCCGCAGTTGGATAAGGTGTTTTTATTCTAAAAAAAGTCGGTGAAATGCAACGAAGATGTTTTATTGGAGGAGGCTTTCCCTCTTTTGTGTGCAAAAAGGACAACTGCTTTTGGTGATGTAGATATTTTTGTAGAGGGGGAACCAACCGATTCTTTTTAAGTATTTTTCCTAAAAGTGCATTTAATTCAGGACCTTATCGTAACAATAAAAAAATTATATTTCCATAGACAACATAAAGTTTAATATAATTTTTGAAAAAGAAGCTCCATCCTGTTATTCTCTAGAACAATTTGTAGTGAGCTTATAAATTTTGACTTTGATATTTATAAAACTGCTTTTTTACTTTTTGCGGCTGACGTGCGACTATGTGCTAAATTTCCTCAAACAGAACATTTTGAAAAATATTTGGACACAAAATTTAATAGAGTTTTAAAATATTTATATCGCCGAAATGAAACGGTTTTGCAACCACCGAAATTAAGTGTATTATGTTTACAAAAACTATTGTTATTTTTTCTTGGTTATAATTTTTTTAGTTTTTTACAAGTAATAATTTTAATTTTAAATGTGTGTATTTTTTAACTAGTAATGACCATTTTTACGGTAATAAAAATATATTTATTACTGTTTTTTTAGACACCAAACAAAAAGATAATCTTTTGTGCGGTCATTTTTTTCTACAGTAGTAGTTTTTTAAGTGTTAATGTGTGTGTGTTTTTATTTTGTGTATTTTTTAATATTAGACCTGTATTTTGTAGAGTGAGAGAACATACAATTTTTAAATATCCTTACGAAAGGGTTATTTTAAAAAAAAAGTAATATTTTTCTAAAAATGTGTTAATTTACTTTATTATCTCTTAAATATAAGTTATTTTTTTTAAATTAACAAATGGCAAAAAAAAATAGGTTTGTTTCTTAATTTCAATAAACATAAAATAATTTATCATTTTATAATTAATAATATTTTTAGTTTTTAAACGGTTAAATACTCTTTATATATATAATTTGATGATTGCAAACATTTTCTCTGTTTTCGAATAAAATACTTTATTATCTCTTAAATATAAGTTTTTTTTTGAATTAACAAATGGCAAAAAACTCTTATATAATTTGATGATTATTTCTATTATCTCCTAAGTTTTTTTTTTGAATTAACAAAAATAGCAGTTTGTAAAATACTTTCCTAATTTCGATAAACATAAAATATTTTATCAATGTTTTGCTTTTATTTTCAGAGCACAACAACTAATGTGATAACAAATAACCTTGTTTTACGAGGGTATTAAACTACTAAGGTATATTATTTTCTATGTTGAAAATTTTGTTAGTTTGATGATTGTAAACAATCACTTTTATAAATAGTCTATAATTTTTTTTGTTTTTATTTATTATTATTTTTTTATTTTTAAATACTACCAACAGCTGATGTAAATATTCTCAAGGTACGAGGGTTTATTATTTGTAACATAAATTTTCTTAGCGTTATCAACTTAGGTATTGGTTTTTCTTAACTAAAATATGGATAATTTCAAACATTTTCATCCTGTTTTTGAAGACTTTCAAGAGGTTTTTTTTTACAGAGTAATATTTTTGATAACCTGACTTTTATAATAATGCAAAAGAAACGTTTTCAACAATAAATAGATTATAATTTCAGTTCACGCTCTGCTTTTTGAAAAGTAATAAGGGTAACTTATTTTAAATAATACAAATTAAATTATAAGTTATACTTTATTTATCTACAGAAAAACATTGACAGCCAGCATTGAAATTTTTATAATAACATTATAACACTGGTGAATCACACATAATTTCTTTACATTTTAACATTTCTTCATATATTGCCTTTTTCAAGATGTAATCGTGTTTCCTATTAGAAGCCTCACAAAAACAAAAATACTTTTGACATGGAATACATGGCAAGGTTGACTCAGGATAGGCTGTCAGTGGATACTCTGTAGACTCGAAAACTTTGTAACAAAAAAATAATTAGAAAGATCCCCAAAATTTAATTGTTCTTTTTTTTCTAAAACTCCTAGTAAGAAAATTAATGTTTAATAAAAAGTTACCATCCGTCTTAGATTTTTACAGACTAATAAAACAACAGCACCATAAAAAATATTAACTTTACTTTTAAAAACTATTTTAAAAATAATAAAAAAATACACTTATAAACTCAAAACTCTGTAACAAAAAAAATTAGAAAGATTCCAAAATTTAATTGTTTTCTTTTTCTAAAAAGTAAACCAATAGTAAGAAAATTAATATTTAATAAAAAAGTTACCAGCCGTCTTAAATTTTTTTACAGACTGATAAAAACAACAGCAACATAAAAATATTAATTTTACTTTTAAAACTATTTACTTTTAAAACACTATTTTAAAAATAATGAAAAATACACTTATAAACTCAAAACTGTAAAAAAAAGATTCCAAAATTTAATTGTTCTCTTTTTCTAAAAAAAAGTAAACCAATAGTAAGAAAATTAATATTTAATAAAAAAGTTACCCATCCGTCTTAGATTTTTACAGACTAATAAAAACAACAGCACCATATAAAAAAATATTAACTTTACTTTTAAAAACTATTTTAAAAATAATAATAAAAATACACTTACCACTTACTGTAGTTCAATTAACTCATAAAGCGTAGCTGGTTTTGGCTTTCCAACATCCTTTTACCCTTTGTAAATTAATCCCACATTCTTTTTTTCGTTAATAGAAGCAATATCAGCATCCGATAAATCAATGCGTTTCGGAAGAAAGACCTTCCTATCTTCTAATTCCACTAATATGGAACGACCAAATTTTGTTTGCACTTTTTTCATGTATAACACTTTATACTTTTTATTAATTACAAGATCGTCAGACGAACTAACCTCTTTAAGATTTAGTTCTTCGTTAAGTAAGGGTAAAACAGACATGTTTCAATTTTGTTTGACACAAAATAACTAATAACTGCCTTAATAAATTTTGCCTTATATACTCTTTTCTCAATTTATATTTTCAAAACAAGTACTTCCGTTTTTGATTCTCACGGTATATTTTTGTAACAAACACTACAAAACTAAAATATTTTCGAAAAATAAGTCTTGATAAGAAGTACAATAATATTATTGTTAGAATTTTGAAAAATAAGAAAGCCTAAAAACCGCATTATTATTGTATTTCGAAAAAATATTTGTGTTAATGTTTATGAAAAAATAAGGAAGCCTGAAAACCACATTATTATTGTATTTCACAGGAATTTTGAAAAATAACAAATATTTGCGTTCCCATTCTGTATTTGAAAAATAAGAAAGTGGCTTGATAAGCATTTACATTTTGTAAAAACAACAACAACAATTTTATTTGTATGTTTTCCATGCATTTTTTGAAAAATAATGATGTTAGATAGGTAAAAATATTTTCGATAATTAAAATATTCACGTTCATAGAAACAAATATTATTATGTCGCGGAAGATAGGTAAATCGAATTTTTAAAACGGAAGCCGATAAGCTCAAATTACTACTCAGGATCGCGCCCACGCTCGCGAGCGCGGTGGAGAGGTTAATGTTACTAAATTTTCTAGTTTTTTTTTACGTCAAAGTTCCTATGTCAAACACGTCAGACTGCAAAATTTTACGTCAAATTTTTACGTCAGGCTGCTACGTCAAATTTTTACGTCAGGCTGCTACGTCAAACATTCTACGTCAGACTCCTACGTCATCCTAAACGACAAAGTCCTACGTCAGACTTCTACGTCAGAGGGCTGACGTCAGCGTCCGCCAAGTGCCGCGTGACGTCATGTCCGTATACTGCCGCATCCTACTACTACTGACTCTTAACCATCCTATGTTTTATTTAGGTTATTATATAATGATGCCTAATATTTTTTCGTTACTGTTATGCCCTGTTTCCAAGAGTGCTTGCTTGTAGCCAAGACTTAAACCAAAATATGATAATTTCTGTTAATAGTCTTTGCTGGATCGGATTTAGATACCCATTTTTATCAGCTAATTGACCGAATTGCGACGTTGAATTCTTTAATCTGAATCGCGAATACAAAATCCAATATAAGCAGAAAATAAAATTGACCACTTTCAGCCAGGGACAAATCGTTCGATCTCAAATCGAAAATCGTCATCATATAAATAAGCCAAAGTTATAATGTAAATATTTCATTTGTTTTAAACTTCCTATTAAAACAAAAGACAGGAAAATAATCTGCACGTCTATGCTTAAGAAAGAAGGTGCCAGTAGAGCACTTTTTTGTTGTCTGGATTACTTTCATATGAACTATACTTAAATTGATTGACTTCGCGGCTATAATATCTATTAAAAATCGTATATCATAACTAGTTATCGAATTTTTGCAATTTTAAAACCATGCAAAGTCCGCATTTATAATATAAGTAAAACAAGTTATTTAACATTTTTTGAGAGAAAAATACGAAAACTAAACTCAGCAACTGTTTAGATTTGATGGAATGGAATTGGTAATTTCATTTGAGTTTTGTACGTACGAGAATAATTGATCAAGCAAGCCAAGAAAAATAATTGAGGCTTTGGTTGATTTACATTATCAACTTTTAAAATCTCTTGGGGGCAGCTGCCCCTGCCTGCCCCCTTGGCTCCGCCTTTGCCCTGTATAATCCCAATGGGAGTAAAATTTTACATTTCCTAATTTTAGACCATGCGACCAGTTTTCCCAAAATGCCGATTTAAAATTCAAAAAGTTTTGGTCTATTTGTTCTCTTGTAACAACTATTCTGGGGCACACTGTATGCATAAAAATAAACAAATAAGTTTCTGTTTCAAAGTAAAATGTTTGTTTATGCTTGTACAGGGTGAGTCACCGATAGAGCAAAGTAGATTTATACGAAAACGGTACAATTTTTTAACAGGATTTTTTTTTAGTGATATGTAACAGAAAGTATTGCATATTTCTAAATATTTTGGTGTGTACAGGTGCCCCAAATTATAGCGAACAAAAATTGATTTTTTAAACGGAACGCCCTATATTTTATTACATATTTTGAGTCTACATAAAATTCTTAACATCTGGTTATTCATATTCCTATACCTAAAGTTAATAGTTTGGGAGTTATAAACAATTGAAAATCGGAATTTTTATCTTTGACCATTTACTGAGCAAAAACAGTTCAAGATGCAGCAAAATGGCTTCACTTTCCTATCTTAACTTTTTAAGGGCCACCCAATGGTAATAAAAAATGAAGGTCAATTGAAGGTTGAAAAAGGTGAATTTTTAACCTTCAGTTAACCTTCACTTTTGCTACCATTAGAAAGCCCTTAAAAGTTAAGATAGGAAAGTGAAAGCCATTTTGCTGCATCTTGAACTGTTTTTGCTCAGTAAATGGTCAAAGATAAAAATTCCGATTTTCAATTGTTTATAACTCCCAAACTATTAACTTTAGGTATAGGAATATGAATAGCCAAGATGCTAAGAATTTTATGTAGACTCAAAATATGTAATAAAATATAGGGCGTTCCGTTTAAAAATCAATTTTTTGTTCGCTATAATTTTTTGGGGCACCCTGTACACACCAAAATATTTTAGAAATATGCAATACTTTGTGTTACATATCACTAAAAAATCCTGTTAAAATTTTTTACCGTTTTCGTATAAATCTACTTTGCTCTATCGATGACTCACCCTGTACTCTCAGTACTAATGCGAATAACATTGTTTTTTAGATTAGATATTTTTTTTTGATATTAGGTATTTTTATTTATTGTTAATGTAAAATATACCTTATCTAAATAAAATACCAATACAATAAAAAACTCATGAATAAGCCCTTATTTTTTTTTTCGAATTATTAGTGAGATTAAGCATGTACATATTTTGACGGACTAAAACATCACAACAGAATATTTATGTTACAATTATATTATGCATATACTTTTTTAAATAAAACATATATAAAATGCCTATATTTAATAAATGCCCGTGCCTAGCGGGTGGTGTAAGACACCAGGGCGCAACGTTTCAGAGGCGGAAAATTGTAAAATAAAGAGCGGAAAGTTTCGAAATGTAGGGCGGTAGATAGGAATAAAGTGTGCTTTGAAAGTGTGTCTTTTTTTTGCTCGTTAAAAATATTAGGAAAGAAAAGAGAAAAACAGCAATGTAGAAATCTTGAATAGAGGAAATGGAAATTGAAAGTGAGGACCTTTTTTTTTGTCTTCAAAACTTTTTAGATCTCTAACACTCTACAAACGGCCCTGAATTAATATTCAAATAAGATTAAAAACATTAGTAATTGTGAAATGAAAAGTGACTCAATGATAGTATCAGAAAAATAAAATATGGAATATACCGAATAAGACGTAGTCCCATGAGCTCCCCAAAAGACACCATATTGCAGGACACAATCCGAAATAATTTTCTTTTATCACACATTATTTCACAACAAAGGAAATAAATAAATACAGTAAGTGCAGGACTACCTAATTTTCTACTATAATTAAAACTTGATATTAATAAAATGTTACATATTGTACTTACAGTTTTTTTTTTGCTTGGATGCTAGACTTCTATCTTTTTTGGAATGAAATCTGTTTTTTTGAAGACGCGCTACCAAAATGCTTACGTGCGCGATTTTGATTAGTGCTATGATAGATGGTCGAAGATATATGTTTTGCTATCGATAGTTTCATGCGCGTATTAAGCTTTCGGCAAACAAAGCCCGACGTGGCATTAGCGGGGACATTAGGGCGCATTCAGAATCGACGCCCGGTAAAGGCCCGACATGCGCACATGAAGACATGCGGAATAAGCAAGACCTTATCAAAGTCAAACATAAGGAACAAATTCGTTTACCAAGGTCAAGGTTGGGGTAAAGCTTACTCCGATTTTGTCGAATCTGAATGCGCCTCAGCGCGTCAATGTCATATGAAAACACGTTCGTGGCACGTTAGCGCCGCCATTGACAAGTTTATTATGAGGGAAATAGATTGGACTCTTCCCAATTGACAGCAAAACTGATTTTTGCTCCCTTTGCTGGGCACGAAGGAAGATTCAAAAGCATTTTTGCAATGAATACGTTATTATATTACCGTTTACGCTATTTTTTAACGTTTATACAGTGAAAACAGATAGACTTGACAATACCTGTAAAAAAAGCAATTATCTTTAATATTTCGAAAAAACTTAATCCCTATAAAAATGTTTGCTTCATCTGAAATGCTGAAAACTATATTAAAAATATCCCCATGATATACAAGGTAGTTTAAAAACTCAAAAGTATTAGTGTGAAAAAAAACTGGAAAAATATATTTTTGAAACTACTTGAATAAAAGAAAAGTTATAGAAATTGTCCAATAAATTTTCTTCTAATCGCTTTTAATTACTGGAGAAAATTAAGTATAAACTAAAAAACAAATCTTCATCAATAATTCATATTAGTTTTTACATGCAAACATTATCACGTTAAGTCAAATTTTATGTAAGCAGTAACAGAAAAAAGCAGGTTTATTCAACAAAAAAACTGAAATTTTGATTACTTTTTCTTGCTATTTAAATAAGTAGTTACAAAAATATTTAACAACCTCGCAATTTTGAATCTATCTGTAATTAATACTTTAGTTAAAAAAAATATTTTTTCATCACTGAATAGTTAAAGAAAAAAGTTTTTAAGAAATTATTTTTCTTTAAGTTAATCTTAATTTTCCCTAGAAACCATAACCAGTAGAAAAAAAATATAAACTTTAGACTACTTTTTCATTTTATTTCTTGAGGTAGTTCCAGAAATACATTTTCCCAATTATTTGATTTTTTTATAGTATTGTTTTTGTGATACATAAGCTATACAGATTCGATGTTAATTTTTAATTCTAATAAATAAACTTTTCTCTCCTATGGCTTTGTCATCGTTGGTATGTTTTTATGCAAAGTTCTAAATAGTACACCGTCCTCTACCTCAGGCTTAGGTTCAGAAAAACCCTAGTTAAAAAAAAAAACATATAGCACACTTATAAAAACATAAACACAGAATTTTTACTCAATGTAATGTACTGTACTTGATACATACTTTAAAATTATTTTTATGTACAAACTGTCTACGGATTAGTGTAACAAGAAGAACGAAACAAAACTTAATTTTTCGATAAAAAGTAATTTTTTTTAAAAAAATTTTGCCTGCAAAAAATCAAATTCACGATTGATATTGAGATAATAGAGGGTTCGCATTGATATTGAGATAATAGAGGGTTCGCAAAACATGATTTTTGCCAAGAGTAAACTACCTTTTTTTTATTTTTAAGCAAAATGTCATTAGAAAAATGTATTTACAATAATCAACAAAAACAATAATACAACATTTTATTAAAATCCATAATTTGACGAAAACGCCTTGATCACATTCCTTTACAGCTAAAAAATTGTGCTGTGTAGGAATTTGGAGAAAGCAGGTGTTTGCAAATCAAATTACTAGAGTTTTTAGGTAATTTAATTGTAATAATTTAAAATAATTAATTTTTGGTCCTCCAAAATCAGTTTTATTTAACTTTTTGATACTCCCGTACCATTAATAGTTATTCAAAATGCTATTCTAAATAAATGTTTCTAATAATATTTTGCTTAAATATAAAAAATAAAGGTAGTTTAGTCTAGAGTCTTTCTTCGTAAATTCTATTTTTTTTTACAAGCAAAAGTTTTAATGAAGAATGACTTTCTTTCAAAAAATAAAATTTTTGGTCCATTTGTCCTCTGGATAACCCCAATCGTGGACAGTTTGTAAAATACTAAAAAAGCATCCTCACATCTACAAAAAAAATACAGAAAGTACATCATTTCTATCATACTTATTACTTTATTTTGAACAAAATTCTCTTTAAGCTATACTTGTCAGTTTTTGTTATTATTAAAAACAGGATTCTAATACCTGCATTCAAATACAGGATTTAAATAATAAGATCTGAATACCAAGCAAGTATTCAAATACTGTAAATCCAAAACGATATTCACAATCCAAGATTCCAAATACTGACCAAGAAAGTATTCACTCGAATACCAAATACACAAGATTATTCGAATTTGTTAGGAGCTTTAAAATGATGTGTCACAAGGCCACCCTTTCCATTTAATTTTTTTCCAATGGTGCAGCCGCCATCTTGAAATTTTCATCTGTCAATTTCACTCTGAAATATACTAATTATGCATCTATTTGATATATCTCTTTGTTTGACCTTCGAACAGTGCGGACGTCGCGTAGGAAATTACATAATTTTCCCCGGGGTGGCGGTTAAAGGAACTGTACGTTTTACCCTTCGGGGATCGGGTAAAGATTCACGCTAAATTAATGGCTTCTTTATTCTGGGGCTAAGCGCTGTGAACGAAGATTCCTGTAAGCTGATGGTATCATGTTTGGTAGTGAACACGAGGTATTTCTCAAATAGCGGAAAATAGATGGGCGTGCCATGGGAACCGTCATTAGTGAAAGAGAAGGTTATACGTAACACCAGTAGCAGTTCTTGGTTTGACAGCTGTCAATTTATGCATTGCATGGAGTTATAGAATATTATTATTTTTTTGAAATTTCTGGGAGCTACGATCTCGATTATCCAGATTTTCCGTTGACAGAGCCCAGGAAAGCATAGTCCGGAAGGGGAAGAGCTGGTAAATTGGACCTAAAAGAACCAGAACCAAGAACAAAAAATTGAATAGAATCTGTTTAATATCCCAAAGTTATACTGAACTGTCTATTCTTCTTCAATATAATTACCTAGGTTTCATCAGGTCACGATAATACTACTTTCTGCACATATATTTTTGAAAATATATGACCCATATGTAAATGGCAAGGAATTTTATGGGACAAATGTTTAAAGGCCATTTTTTTTAAAACTCCTAAATATGAAAATACAGTATTTTTCTGTTGGACGGCAGCATACACCGGTTAATGTCCAAATTTACCAATAACATTAAGTTTAAGTATAATAAATATTTGTTATCAGTAGAAGTTAGAATAAAGCTTTTGTATAAATTGGGTACATTTTTATATATTATATTACGCTCAAAGACCGAAAACGCTCTCTAAACGAAAAATACTACAGTGCACTACGCGTTGTAGTAGTCCTATACATACTTAAAGCAAGTTCTGACCAGTCGTGCTTTTAGAAAGCTACAACATTTCTGAATTTTTCAGAAACACTACCAGAAATGAGAACATGCTTTACTAACTGGAAAAATACAAATCCATAGAACCTCACAAGAGAGCATTTAGCGTACCCGAAAATGTCAGTACCAACCCTGACCACCAGATAGCGAAAGTTGGCACCGGACCAATCAGAAAATTGGTCGATGCCCCTGTCGAGTATCTATTGGTCGATTGGATTACTTTTGCTATCTGGTAGTCAGGGTAGGTACTAAAATTTCAGGCTAAAATCTTACTTGTGAGGTTCTATGGATTTGTATTCTTTGCTAAGTACAATTGCCCAGGACTCGAATTACGACATTTTCCGAAAGTATAATAAAATTAATAAATGTTTGGTCTTTCACAAAGACATTTGGTGTATGTCGACATTCACTGGTGATTGTCAATATTCACCAATTTCGCATTATACATCACATTTACATCTAGGGGATCTGGAAAGGAGATATCGTATATAATAGGGGTGATAGAGTAAGCCAAAATAATGTTAGTATTTCATATAAAAAAAAGTTCTACAGCGCTTTGTTAGGGAATTAAAGACCTTTAAAATTAGATATAAAAAGTTAATTCAGTTATAACTTTAAAATTGTTGTGCTGGTATGTCAGTTTTTAAATGTGATTTTATGAGGAATAGAACAAGATATCGATTCAAGCAAGGTATACCTTTTTGTAAAACAAAGTTGAAGAAAGCAAACGGTCAAAGCAAATGTCAAATTTGTTATCTCTGTCATCCACCTTGTATAATCTCGATTTACTGAGCAACCGTTTACCTATGTAAAGAAGCATTAATATGATATAATTGAGTTGTCCAAATATTATTCATACTGTAGCGGTAACGGTTCAAAAGTTACAAATGAAATAATATTTTTTTATTCTAATTTTAAATGTCCATAAATCTTCAGCTAAGTGCGATAGAACTAATTTTTATATAAAGTATTAACAATATTTTGGCTCAGTCAGGTCAGTCAATTTGTGCATAGTTTTAAAAGTTGCTAATATATTGTGTATTCCAGACAAGTTTTTATTTTAAAATTCTGTTTTAATTTCTTTTTCCAAATAATTATTAGTAAAAAAGTTATTTATTGTTTTTAGGCTTAACTACGCGAATGATATAATCGACTTAATTCTTGACTCTGCTGACAACCCCTAACTGGCAAGAAGTGGTGGGCTGAGTCAGACGAACCCTGGCAAACTTTGGCATGTTGTATTGAAATTGCAGATGTAATCCGTTCCGGTGTCGATCCCGCGGATTATAGATCTCATTTTCCAGTGCATCAGGTAGGTTGGCCATTTTTTAAGTGATATTTTGGAATCATTGTTTAAAACGACCAGTGCGAGAGAGAGAGGACGAAAGTGTGATAGTAGAATTCAACTAAGAAAAAGCCAGAGGCGCCATACAAGTTAAGACGTCAATCAACCATTTCTTTCTCAACGCACCGTTTAAATAGTGTGCTGGCAACAAAGAGAGGAATAATTTGAAAGTGAGACAGAGCACGACGAGCTAATTACGGTTTGGCTTTTTCTAAATTGAATCGTAGTCTATCTAGTTGCAATGCAATAAATGTTTATACAGGGTGCGCACCACAAACGCCTCGGTCTCTAGTACAAAATCGGTATGATAATTTAAAGATATTTTTAAGCATATTAAACATATGTTTTTAAATAAAAAAATGTATAGGAAGTTCTATCGTGGTTTTTACAGACAGTCTTTGATTTTTTTAAAAGATTTTTTTATCATATAAACATAAGGCCGAATTTTCGATATAGAGCAAATTTGTTAGTTTAAATGAAACACCCTGTAGATTGTTCCATATTTTTAAAAGTTAATCTTTCTTCATTAAAAAAATGTAAGATGAGCTATGGTTATTTCAATAAATAACGGATTTATTGACCATTAAACAATTGACTACATGGCAATTAAGAGTATCATTTGACAATTAAAATTTCTTACATACAAGGTTAAAAAAATAAATACTGCAACGAAGCTATAGGTTTGCATGTATGTGTCTATTGGAACGTCCTGTCGCAGCAGAAAATAACAAAGCAGCATTATTTCTTGAATTGGCGGGAACGAACTGTCATTTTTCACGCGCAAGGTCAGCCGCCATGTTGTGTGGATAATTTTATCAATTTAATTTAAATCGTAACGGTCCGATAATTAAAAGAATTTAAATGTGTAATTGCTGTCACGTGTTGTATTTCGTATGTTTATTATGTGTTAACACACATTTCATAAGTACCTACTCATATGTTTTTTTTATTCTAGTTTATTTATTTTACATTTAAATCGGTTATTACTTAAATACCTTAAGTCATATTATGCCTATATTGAGATTTGTATAAAAATTTAGTTGTTTGACGTACCCGCTATCGATTAGTGCTAAAATCCGTAAGTCAAGACATTATAGCTATGGAAGATATAAGAGGTTGGTTTATAAGCATGTAATTCTAAAACACCTTTAAGTCAGTTTAGGGTATTTTAGTAATTTTTGAAAATGTTAAAAAATATGACTTGCGGTGTTTTAGTAATAACCGATTTATTTGCTTCGCAATATAAAGTAAATAAAAATTAGGTAAAATACGTGTTTTGTCAAATATGACGATTTTTCTTTATTATTTTTAAATACAGTGTGTCCAAGATCCCCTAAGCATGGGAATCTCAGTACCTGTTGGAGATACAGCTTAGGTTAAATTAGGAAAAAGTTGTGTTTTTTAAAGCTTATTTACATGCCGTTTTTTTATGGCCCGCTTTGATATTTGGCAAAAACGGAAATTTAAATATATCAATTATATTTTTTTCTGAGTTTATTTAAAGATATATGAAAAAACTAATAACACTTTTTCATTGGCAATTTTTAGTTACTACATGATGGAATTTTTAGATTTTATATCCGACGTTTCGTTTTCAAGAAACCATCATCAACTTTATTTTTTTATATGGCTCGAAAAAAACTACACCCTGTATCTGATCCCACTTTTTTATTACAAATTTAACGATCGATAATTTTATTTAAAAGTAAAAATACATTTTTTCTATTTTTTAAAGCTATTTTTAGGTAGGCCTTGCAAACAAATGACTTGACGTTAATACCTGTTACCGAGTCTGTAACATAATTTAATTATAATTTTTTGGGTTTTTGGGGGTTTTTTCTTTTATTTTGTTTCAGGCGATCGGCCAGTTCATAGGGGTCAATAGGGCTGAACAGGGTCAGCCCGTATACCCCGGGACCAGGACCGAAGCGGTCCCATTCTTTCCAGGCGTGTACTCAACAAGAAGACCATCCAATAAACATAATTTAATGTCATGATAAAGTAGTAATTATCGTTATTACCCTGTTTGTCAAGTTGTTTTTAGAACAATTTTTCTTATTGTTACTGTTGTCTTTATTATTGTTTATTGGTAAATAGCTAATATCTATTGTATTATTATGGTCGAATATGCCGGATGGCCATTAAAGCCATGAAAAAAATTTTGACATGCTAACGTGCTATATTTTGTGCCGCAAAAATAAATGAAGGTATTATTTCTGGAGTTACTAAATTATGGTAAATAAATGGACCTAGTATTTTAGTTCCTAAAATTCCACACCACATATTAAACCCAAAACGTTCTTGATGTTTTGATATTTTCTTAACACGCGGATTTTGTAGAGCCTAGTAATGCGTATTGCGACGATTGAAGATATCATGATTAGTGACCATACTTTGGTCGGATCATATTTTTTTTTAAGAGAAATTTAAATTTTCTTCACACGTGCGTATATACCACTCGCAAAAATATCGGCGCCTTTCAAAATCTCCATGTTTAAGGTCTTGGCAAATCTTAAATTTATAAGGGTGATATCTATTTTTATGCAAAAGAAATTGAGCTGTGCATTTGGCTACTCCTACATTTTGTTTAATTTGCCAAGTTGATATCTCAGGGTTCTCAACAACTGCTTGTAAAACATTATTTTGGGTGTCTTCTGAAGATTCCTTTTTCAAGATAAAACTGGCTTTTTAAATTTCGAGCCAGCTGTAATAAAATGGAATTACATGGCTGTGTTCTTTCTAGATATGTATAAACATACATTGCTGCTGTATTTACAGTAATTTTGTGGCACAAAATGAAGCACGTTAGCATGTTAAACTTTTTATTATGGATATAATGGCCACTGACCATAATAATACAATAGATATTAACTATTTACCAATAAAACAACAACTCGACAAACAGGGTAAAAACCACAATTACTATTTTATCATTATTAAATTATGTTACAGACACGGTAACAGGTATTAACGTCAAAGCATTTGTTTGCAAGGCCTACTTAAAAATACCTTTAAAAAATAGAAAAAAATGCAATTTTTCTTTTAACTAAAATTTACAAATGTGATTCATCGTTGAATTTTTAATCAAAATAGATAGAATAGAGGGTGTACTTTTTTCGAGCCATATAAAAAATAAATTTGATGATGGTTTCTTGAAAACTAAACGTCGGATAGAAAATCTAAAAATATCGTCAAGTAGTAGCTAAAAAGTGTCAATAAAAAAGTGCTATTAGTTCTTTCATATCTCCTCAAATAAAGTCAGAAAAAATAAAATCGATATAGTCAAATTTTCGTTTTTGCCAAATATCTCAGCAGGCCATGAAAATTTTTCAAGTTTTTAAACGGCATGTAAATAAGCTTAAAAAACACAACTTTTTCCTTATTTAACCTAAGCTGTATCTCCAATAGGTACTGAGATTCCCATGTTTAGGATCCTTATCTTGGACACACTGTATACGAAGTCTTTAAAAAGTAGATAATTTTAGCTTTTTATAAATATTACAAACTATTTTAAAAGTCAACAAAAACTTTTATAAAAATATTATACTTTAAACGCGATTTTAATTTCATATTAGGTAGGTAACTTAAATAAAAGCAAAGGAATTTTAGGCTTATAGTAAGTCTTATTTTTATATACTACACGGATATTTTTAAAAATATAAATTATATACACTGTGTCTTGAAGAGAAAAATAAAGAATTTTTTTCTATACATAATACGATCTAAAGCAGAGACAACCTTTGTTTATGTTAATAACGGTAGTACTCCACCTCCTTCTCCACTGACGATTCCCAACAGATAAACTCGTGGTGCTGCGCGTATGCATCCCTATACGGTCCAACTGGACAGGCCCCGAACTTCCCACTTTGTTCGTTTTTTTATCCCTAGAGTTTCTAGAATGTGGAACCTTGCTGCCCGCGGAGGTCTTTCCTTTCCCCCGTCCCCCAAATCTTCAAGTATTTAAGTCCCGTGTCAACAAACTCCCTCTTACCTCGCTTAAGCCACCCACGGTACGTTAGTATTTAGGCTTTTAGCCTTCGTAGTTTGTCCAAAGATTTTAAAAAAGTACGAGGTTTTTAGTTTTTCCTTAATTTATTTTTTAACCCTGGCTCTGTACCTATACTAAACATTGTATTTTAATTTGTAGGATTTATCATATTCAAAAATCAATTGAAATTTCTTCGTCGTAAGTGTATTATTTTGTATTTAACGTTAACCTCAATACGTTTCTCTACAGACAGAAGAGAGCATACTAAAATTCAATTTTAATATTTCTTACATTCAAGCAGTGAGCGGGCTACGAATGTATTCGTTCTTTGTCTAATCGCTACCTGCTAGTGTTCTGCACATTAAAAGTTAATTGAACAAATCGTGTTGGCACGGCGTGTATACAAGATAAATTATTTAAGCAAAAAGCTAAAACAAAGTTACTTTAGACTTACTAGCTTTTTTATAATGTATGTTTTAAAATAAATAAATTTGCCTTTTTATACATTATGCAGTCATCGACTTCGTCGAAACCCGACTATCGATTAACCTAACATCGATGTTTCAATAGCACCGATAAACATCGCGTATCCCCACCCTGAATTGTATACACACAACATGACATCAAAGTCACAAAATTTGGCTTAAATAGATTAAAGGCGCCACCAGGAAGAGCTCATGCTGCCTCTTTGTTATTTATACTGTGGTCCTATAATGTGTGCTGCTGATGATGGTTTAGCAAGCAAATTTTTATGTTCTTGAAAAGTTTAGAAGAGGGCACATTTACTATTTAATGTATAAGGGACGTTGTAACTTCTTCATCAAGGAATATTTCAAATATTTAATTTCAGTATATTTCGAATTTCTGTGTCACAACGATGGTTTGCCATATAAGACGACCCTTCTTTTCTGTGGTGTTTACCATGGACCCGTACAGCCCCATTAATAAGTCCTTTGAGCCAGGAGGCAGACGAAACCGGTCTAGGAAAAGGGTCTCTGGTGAATGACAGAAAAGTAGGGTGTCTTCATTTACCTGTCCATAAACAGAGCTGGTAATTTTGTATAATATTGTGACAGTAAGAAATTATTTTCACTATTAAAAAATTGACGTGTTCGCGCGTTTTCCCAAAAAACCAAAGGTCTGAATAATAAATGAATTTGTTTCAACCCAAGCAATCCCATTGTATATTTAAAATTTTACATGAAAAATACAAGAATTATTCTTCACATATTATATTGTCTATACCTTTTTTACAATTATTGTATCTTGTGTATCTTTTAAGGATGGTAGTTGTAATGGACTTCAACATTATGCAGCTTTGGGAAGGGATGAGGCCGGCGCTTATAGTGTAAATTTAGCACCTTCTGAAGTTCCTCAAGATGTCTATAGTGCAGTTGTTGCTTTAGTAGAAGAACAAAGAGCTAAGGATGAAGCCGATGGCATAGAGGTAAATAAATAAAACACACACTTTTACTTTATTCTTAGACAAGGTTATTTTCTGATGTATAATCAAAGAACACTATAATTTGTAAAATTTTAAGGTGACTAATGAAACAAGCTGACGCTTTATTGACGTCTCTTTTAGTCATATTTGGTCAGCAAAGACGTCATAAGATGAATGACAAAATAACGTTAAAATGACCTCCCTAAGTCACAGACAAAAGATGTCCCGTTAAGTGACGTCATAATGACGTCTTTAAGATGACGGAAAAATTGATTATATCTTTTTTTCAAGCTAAAATGATTCAATACTTTATTTTGAAAATTGAAATAGGAAAAAACTCTCTTACTGCTTGCCATTTCCATACACTGCAAGGTCGCATCTCTCAGGACACTGACACTGTCCAACCTGGAAATGCAGATTCTTACACTAGCCGAAGGTATTTCTATCAAAGCTAATTGAGATTACTAACCGCAGACCGGTC